>AJFL01000247.1:0-62438 GCA_000467735.1 Rhytidhysteron rufulum CBS 306.38
AGGCCGCCAGTTCGAGTCTGGCACGGGACAATCTCTTTTTGGCTTGTTTAGGGGGAGGTCTTTTATTTTTTGTTCCTTGGTACGTACCGTACGTATATGATGTATTGTGGTCATGTGTCACGATCTGATCTTTTTGTTCATTTTGTAACTCTTTCTTTGCTGGTAGTTGTTTCTACAACGTTAGAAGCTAGTTAAACAGTGCTTCGTGAAAGTATGTATGTGCATATTATAAGTGTCATACGTAATAGGGCTGTAAACTAGGTACGTACATTCATCCACATCTACTAATAGGCGGTAGTCTACGGGCAATTTCATGAGCTGGGAAAAATCACAAGTCTATCACGCATACGTCTTCATAGTACTGCACTAGTTGTAGCCCAGAATAAGTTGTGTCTGAGGTTGGTATAATTTGTGTTTGGCTTTGTATCATCTAAATGACCAGCAGAGAGATCATGCATTCCATCATCAATCATCGATCTTTTTACATCTTAGATTTGATATCCTCCAACAGCTTAGCCAACTCCGACTTATCCGCCTCCTGTGTAGGCCATCCAATACCAAGACCCTCCTTCTCATTCGGTTTCGGTATCAAGTGGAAATGAACCTAGTATTCCCTCGTTAGCTAAATACGACCAACATTCCTTTAACATAGAGAGCTTACATGGTCAACCACTTGATGCGCAATCCTTCCGTTATTTTGTAAGATGTTATAATCTTCCAATCCCTGTGCGATGGCAATCTTCTTTGCGACTGAAAGGACCTCATGCAATTGATCGTCTGGAATGTCGTGGAGCTTCGCGCCGTGGAATTTGGGGATTACCAGCTTAGAAAGTAGTTAGAAAATATATTGATTAATTCAATTTCTAGATGTTTACGTACCGAATGGCCTTTACTCAAAGGTCCAATGTCAAGGAAAGCCAGTGTTTTCTCACTTTCGAAGATCTTCATGGAGGGGATTTCACCTAGACAGACGTCAGTAAACAGCATTGATTTTGGTTTCAAGTATGCGTACCCTTAATAATCTTGCAGAAAATACAGGCCGCCATTGTGTAGTGTGATAAAAGGAGCAATAATTGAGGTGAATCAACTTTGGAGTGACGAAAGCTTCCACGGTTGGAGGGGATGTGGGGTAACAACACCTGAGCTCCGGCAAAGCTGACAAGGACCCCTCATCGGGTGAAATTCGGTCAAGGATCGGAAGGGTGCTTCTTTTGGAAATGCATGCCCTTCAAAGGTGATAAAAGTACAAGAAAGCTATCTCTCATTCATGAACGCCCATAGCGACCAAAGGGAAATTGAAGGCATACGCCAGGTGGGCAAGATTGTACAGGTACGGCGATTTGTGTATAGCTTCCACAAATGAGGCCTGTATACGCTGTATCAACGAAAGATATCGCAACTGGAAGACATGAGTTGCTAGCTAATGGTATTGTTCGTGTCAGTGAGTGAGAAGATAGGTTCTGTACGGATAGCCAGTCCGTACTCTGTGTCAAGATTTGCTTGCCCACTTCCACTCCGAACATTCGAAGTTGGCGTAGCATCTGAACTCATTACTCAGACCTTTGGCATGCTTAGGTTCGAATGTGGTGGTTCGTGTTCCGGCCTTCAAATATAACTTCTCAATCAAAGTCTCCATTCTTTCACCGGTACAGACAATTAGACGAAATGAGTCTTGCGACGAGTCTGGAGCCGCCCAGGATTTGGCGAGCCAGCGAACGGTTAAGGCAGCTATAGTTGTCAGCATCTATCAGAAATCCAGATATACGGTGCTTCTAGCAATCGATTTACCTTTTGTTTGACAATCAGAACTCAGGAATGGTGGGTCGCATATTATCCGATCGAAAGAACCTTTGAGTTCAGCTATTTCAGTCAGCCATATCTGCTCCGATACGTCATATGTGGTTCATGTTCTACCTGGTAATCGTATAGGGGTCTGGAAGTCATAAGGGATAAATTCTTTGAAGACTGCAAATCTTTGATCATATTCCAAAAGTGACACCTTCGGTCGAGCCTTACAGTCGGCAGAGGACTGGAAATGCAGTCAGTATGCATTTGTCAATGCTGCTTGAGATAGACGAATAATGAAAAGTTGACTTACCAGGATGTTCTTCAGTTGTATGAATGCACTTGGGGCTGATACAACAGCAATGCGAGTCTTGTCGGTAGCACCGTCCAGGAGTTGTTTGGCGAGCGTGGTGGCAGTCTCGTCATTATACTTGATAGCTGTGAGTACCTAGCTGTCCACGTCCGCGTGCACATTATTCAAATTCTTACCCAGAATTGACTCGCATTCCAGTCCTCGGTGAAAGCCTCCATAGAGAGTTCTTTTTTACCGTCAAAATCATCTTCAGCCTGCGCTTTCAGATCCTCAAATTGTTTATGTCGCGTATCTCTTTCTCCATAAAATTCCTTCAGGGCCTCTAAAGCGCCCGTAGATAGTTGGCTTATGATATCGAGTCAGATTTACTTGAACAAAGGGCTAGGAATACTCGGAGTACTTACGGGACTTCATCATCATCTTCGAAACCCATCTTGGCGATTTCGATTGTGATTGTAGGTTTTTTGTGGAAAGGCAGCTATTGCCGAGTAGGGCAATTTGATATTCGGCTATCCTAAGCGGCGGTTAGGGTTAGCACCTGACTGAACACCGCCCCGGGACAACACCACCACACCTATTAATTAAGACTTCATATGCTATATACTGAAACTTGTCTCTACCTCTTTCACCCAAAAAACTTTTTTCACTAACGGCCATTCTCAGGCCCGGGATCATGCGAACACCGCAAAGTAAGATCATCATCCGCAGTACATCATGCATGCCTCCTGTTTGGGAAGTTACACAAGAGTACTGCCACTCCCCACCGCTTCTCCCTGCATCTTCGGCTTACTTGTCTCTCACATTCATTTCCAATTGATGAACTTCATGATTGCTTTTTATTCCACTAGTTTGCGTTTCATATTTTGCTTATGCCTTGCCATTATAACTGTTCTATACACCCGGAAACCGTCGCACCCTATCCTGATATCTCAGGGACTGGGGTAGGTCAATTCGTCTATTGAGCACTGGTGCATTGGTTACTTACGGGATAGGTCATAATTGGTTACACTGCGACAGCTGGTATTGTAGTGGGAATTATCATACTCTACTATTTCACCGCGTATAATCCATTTCAGGATCCATTCAGGAAGGAAGGGGATAATGCCGATCATGAACAGCCCTCGCACTTCCGACCGAATCCAATAGATGTCGCTATCCTCAGCATAGTATCGGCCGATAGAAGTATGTTCAAGAAACGGGATACAGTGTCTGATTCCCAGCAAGAATCTTGGCCTCGTAGGACCCGGTTTCATGCATCATGTATCAAGGTACATACACAGCAGTGAAAATTTACCCACCAACCGATTCCGTGAAGTCCGCTAATGGGATCTCTGATAGTGCGTACGATCAATGAGCGACCTTCAAATCCTAACTGGTATTTCCATCCTTACAAGTGGTTACATCCAATTGAAATGTGGTCTCTCAGCCTACCACTGGCAGGTATTGATTTATCTTGCCTGGTTCTCCAGCTTAACGCATCTCGCATGCCTTACATTCCTCCGGAACTATCTTTATAACCGCCCAAATGAACGTGCCTGGCGATTAGTCACAATGGGAATTCTCCTCCTGATGCTTCTTGTCGGTATGATTCCAACGGCAAATTACAGCTGGCCACCCATCAATGATTCACTGCCAACTCCAAGCGATTTCGCAATATGTTATTTCAAACCAATGCGTTATCCGGACACTACACAACTTAATTCAATCATTACTTCTGTCTTGCTCCTCGGTCTTGGGTTTGTTTTTCGGGTTTTCCGGCTTCATAGGTCTCTCTCGGTTGGTTTTATTGGAAGACTACGGACTAAAGTCAGTGCTTGGTCACGAGGCAGATTACTATACATACACAACCGACTAGATACTAAGAAGTCAGCTACGTTCTTCATCCGAATGTACATCTATCGACCTTGCCTTGCAATCGTACTTAGCATGACGGCTATTCTCGATGCATGGACCTCCATGGCACTTGAGGTGTGGTGGCTTATTAGCAGCTTTATCTGGGGCGTTGGCAAGCTTCATAAAACACGTGGTTTGAGTGATGGAGGAAATAACGACTGGACGTTTGGTCAAGTCGTACCTGTAGTGCTGCTAGCAGTGCCGCTATTGGCTATCTACCAGTACATTTTCCCTGGTACGTACATCTATAGCTCGATCATATATGCAACATACTTACTTGAACAGACGACCTGAAAGCGAGGTTCCAAGTCTCTACACGAACAAGACCGGAGCAACTGGATTTCCCGCCTGACATGGACCAGACACCTGAATCGAGTACCTCGGACTCTCCTGATGCTCTGAGAGACCATCCAGATCGGGATTATTGCACACAGTCGGACTGGGGAAGAATATTCATATTTTTTATTATCACAGATGTGCTAGGTTCCAGCATTAGCGCCCTAATCTGGTTTTTCAAAGACGACGACCAACTCTCCAACTACGTCTTTCCCCTAGAAAATTCCCTCGATCAAATATATCCCTCAATATTCCCGGGTATATACTGGACCGTTCCAATGACATTAATCACATTCGTCTTGCTCAACATGTTGATTGAAGACTTCAGATATTCGAAAGTCGTCGATCTTAAACCGGAAATGAAGGGGTTGATCAGTAAGTCTCTTATGTTTTTGTTATTTATTTTTCAGATTGCTATAGATATTGTACCGTTCTATATTGAGGATTTGTGGTATGTGGGGTTTGTTCCTGCTTTGCGGTATTGTGGGTTGTTGGGTTATGTTGTCGGTGTGGCGCTTTTCTGGGGAATTAGAGCGTTTTATAGATTATGGAGTGGAGGTTGGATGGTTGTTGGATGAGGTTTTTTTTGGTGTAGTGTTGTATTTTGTGTATCATCCGTGTACATTCTTCTTGGATACTAGGATTTTGTTGTGTATAAGCATCTGCACATAATTAAAACACTGGCATATATGAACATGACATGGACAAGTTTAATAATCCACAGCTACTTCATCTAGTTGTCATCGCTGCATTTAATATATCTGCTTACTTTCAAGTCAACAGAACAAGATCAATACAACTTAATCCATCTCCAAGCTCCTCTCTACCAAACCCCAACCCCCTATAACCGACAAGTCTGCCCCGGACAAACCGTCATAGTATGCACAAACCTCAACTTCCCCCCCTCAAGCCTAAACTCATGACTATCCGCGGCATTCATCATATGCTCCCAAACACAAAAAATACTCACACTGCCCATCTCCTGATCAATCACATACCGTCTTCTCGTATTCGGCTTCTGATTATGATTACTCGGGATCCCCGGTTTACACGAATCATCCGCTTTCCCGCTACCGGTGTATGCCGAGCCTTCGAGACGTACGCAGGGCGTCCCCCATGGAACCGCGTTGTGTGCGGTGGCGTTGGACCACATGTCTAGGTATGCGTCGCCGGCTGCTTGAATTAGGGCGCGTGGGTCCTGGGATGAGGTTGGGATCGGGGCCCATGTTTCTTGCGAGACGTATTGGAGGGTTTTTTTTGCATCGAAGAGCCAGGAGTTTGTTGTGGAAGCAATGGTATCTATATACGTGATCTTCCCATCTTCGCCATGTCGGATTTGCGTCCCTATTACGTAGGGGTTCGCACTATCTGCGATGACGAGCTCGGTGTAGGTGGCGCAAGTGACGAGATCGGTGTTCGTGCGGCGGTGATCTGGTTTCAGAGCTTTATGGATGACGCCTTGGGTGTGCGGGATTACTTTGTTGTTTTCCTCGTATGTGAAGTTGCTGGAGAGGAGGGGTGTGAGGGGGTCGATGGAGCCGGCGGTTTGGGCAGATACGTAGGCGTCTGCGGCGGAGAGGAGGGAGGCTTTTGTGCAGGTTGTGTTTGCGATTGGGGCAGCGAGGGGGGTTGATGTTAGGGAAAGGAAAATAAGACACTTTTTTAGAGTTATGAAAGCCATGTTTAGGTTTGGATTTGAGTGTTAGAAGTGGAAGAGGGGGTTAGAGAGAGGTATGGATGAGTGCGTTGGATCCCATTTTATCATTTATCTTCTTCTAGGTAACTGGGTTATTTCAACACCCCTAATTCTTTTACCCCGGCAAATTTGAATTCAAGGATACATAAATACTTGTGTTACTAGAGAAGGGGTTAGATATTGTGGTTGAATGTGGTTGGTTTGGTGGGGAATGTCTTGTGGTTAATTGAACCGGTGTTCCTGGGAAGATTATCATCAATGGTAATATATGGACCCCGCATGTTGTATACATGGATATTGTGGGGTGTTCGAGAAAACCGGCAATGCAGTATTATCTGGGGCTAGGACCGGGGTTATTTAGGTTGGTGAGGGTGGTAATTTTGGGTGGACCTAAAATATCATACCTAGGTAGGAATGTGGTTCAGTTATTGAACACTAACACTTCATTTTATGACAGTGATAGGACGGTAATACCAGACAACGCGCAGTTGGAACGTCAAGATCAGAATAACCTTATATTCGGAAGAAGAAAAAATGTTCTCAGGTATCATAATGCAAATCCTTAAATCCATCGTCCGAAAGCAAAACTAAAAAAAGCAGATAAACATGTTCGAATGGTATCTCGCAATCACCACGAGCCACCGTGGTAATAAGAAGGGGGAAGAATAAGGGGTACTGAACAAAGGAAAAATTGTACGAAAACCCGTATTCATAGTAAAAAATAACACAACCCAGACAACTGGAAGAAAAGAAAAGAAAATGAGAATCAGAAAACCCATGTGTGCTATCTTATCCCATCCCATCAGTCATAATTTTGCGGCCGTCAAATCCATAAAAACCCTGGAAATCATCGAACGAGCATAACAAAACACCACTTAAGCAGCGCTAGCCTTGGGATACTGTCCCGGGACATGAAGATCACTGATGCTGATATCGGTGTTCTGTCTCAACATTCCAGGAAAGGCATGCCCTGTTCCATATGCATCAGTCCCGCCATTGGCCGATTTGGGCATGGTGGCAGAGGCAGCAGCGGGAACTGCCTCAGCCCCGCCTAAAAAAGCCGTGCGGTTTTCATCCGGTGTGGGTTCAAGAGTTGAAGGACCGGTGGAAACAGTATCGTGGATGCTGTTTGATGATACGGGCATTGGAACGGGGGTAGGGTCGTGATCGAGGGTCTCCGGTGCTGAATTGATTGGGGGTTCAGGCTCCTGCTGCTGTTGTTGCGGAGGTTGCTCCCGTTGGTATTGGTGATACGCCGAAGCGCCTAAGGCTCCTGCTGCGACGCCCCCAGCTGCAGGCGCCATCCAATCACCATAGACACTTCCATGCCGTTCGACTGGCGGAGGGTTAGGAGGATAAGAGGTTTGTTGGGGTGGTGGGACTTGCGACTGATACGTGGTAGGTGGCGGGTTTGCGTAGGTAGGGTATTGCGCTTGAGGTTGCTCAGGGGGTGGTTGTTGATATGAATATTGATCAATAGGAGCGGTGTTGCTGGGTATCGGAGTTGGCTGCGACTGCGCAATAGCGGGCGGCGGGGGTTGTTGCTGGTAAATCGGTTGAAAGCCTCCCTGGTGCTGATATTCTGGCGAACGTTGTTGGAACCCCCCGGAAGCGGAGGTTAAGTCATAATCGATTTCCGAGCTGCCACTAGAAGGCGAAAGTGGAGCCTGTAAGCTACGGTTGACACTTAAATCTGAATGAAATCCCCCACCTGGTGATGGTCGCTGTGGGACTTCTTCCCTGACTGGCTCGTTTGCGAGTGACTGATTCGCTGAATATGGGACCCGGTCCGCTTCATCCTCCTCCAAGCCACCGTCTGTACTGACAGATCGGGCGCTACCTTGACTGACGCTGCGAGTATGTCGTCGAACAAACGCATTCCGTTCTTCTCCACTCTTCTCCGTTAGGATTTTGATATCCTCATACCATGCCAACATCGTATCGTAAGTTTCGGCTCTGAACACCCAGGAATGACCGCGATGCATTGATCCGGTCTGACGGCCCTTTAAGACAAACTTATGGGAAGAACTTCCTGGTTGAGAATGCGATCCTAACTTTTGATCTGGCAGGTAGAGAGACATCACAGGAGGTTGAGTGTAGATCCGGTCCGCAGATTTGAACTCGTGGAGATGGGTTGGCGAAAGAACGTACCTAAATAATTGTTAATGCATTCTTTGAGTGTACGAAGTATACGTACCATCCAGGAGTATAGCTCTTCAAGTACTTGCTCTTACGCTCCAGCATTCCGGCTCTGACCTCTGCCGTTGCAGGATGATGTTTACCTGGATACTCGATCTCTTCCAATCGACGTAGCGGAAGCCTGGGGTTGACAAAATGAGGGTCGTTTTCTACGAACTGGTTCCATTCGAGGTCACGAGGCATTCCGATAGGGCCGCTTCGCAATTTCTCGACAGTCCTATACATCTCATCGGCATCGCGCTTTAGGATACTAGCCAATGCATTGTATGCCTTTTGGATTTCACCGACGACAATGGACTCGAGCTCACGACCGGAGTTTTCAAGGTTGAGATATGCCTGCAAATGTTAGCTCTATACGTAACAAAAAATATGGGTTGGCAAGTACCCGATGGAGATAGTTTTCCTCATCAATCTGCCTCTCCACCTGACGATCTACGGCCAATCGCACAACATAAGGATCGCCTTTTCCAGCAACCGCTGCAGGATCGGTGTCGACAAGCGCGAGCGCTTCTTCAAGGCTGGCAACAGCTTTACGAGTGGTCTCCTTTTCTTTCTCCACAGAGTTCTTGAAATCACCAGAGAGGGATTTGATTTCCTTAATTTTCTGCTGCAGGTCTGCCCTCAAGCCACTCAACTGGGCAATGACTTCGTTCTCAATATCTCGAGCTTTGTTGGCCTCTGATACGGATTGCTTGTGAAAGTCTCGGAGGATTCGGTTCGCCTCGTTGATACCACCTTCAGTCATGAAGATGGAAGGTGCATTGGTATTGTTGATTACGTTGGATACCTTCAACAATGCCTTTCCGCGATGCTCATACGAGTTTCCGACCTCTCGGAAATAGGTAATCAAGTCTTTTAGGAGCTTCCGCCATGCTGCGCAAGTAAGTACACGAGATTGGACAAATGTTTTTGAATAGCGAGAGACGTACCTTGAAAGCGATTCGCCAGAATTTCTGTTGGAGAACCCGAAGTTGGAACAGGAGTGTAGAAGACGCTGTTGTGCTTGGTGGTTGGATGATCGTCATCCTCGATGCTAACCCCTCGGATGCTTCCAGCATGCAAACTCCTCCGACTACCACTACGCTTTAAGCTTCCCGTCCTTCGCACAGATGACTTTTTCTTCAGTGTTCCGCTGCGCGAGGGCGCTGCACCCTGGTTGAGTGTGGAGGCGCGTGAAGCCGAGCGGTGTGGGATCTCCCCATCGCCAATGATCGAGGAACCCCGCACGCTGGCATCGAAATCCTCCTCAAAGCGGCCGAGTCGTTGGTTTTGCTGGAGTGATTGCGACAAAGGGGAGCTATCGTTGGGATTTGCAGGCGTATGGGCGAAATCGTTGGACTCGACATTTAGGTGCGACGCGTTCTGCGAAGCTCCATAGCCTCTGTTCAGGTGTGAGGGGTCGTTGGGCGTGGGCACACTGTTGTTGTAGAGTCCCTGCGAGGGGGTATGCGGACGCGGCGCAGCCATGGCGTAAAGTGTACAATTCTACTGCTGTCCTTCCCGCAGCAACTGCAACAGCGCCTAAGACTGTAGAAGTATACTGTCGCAAAATAGCAGTGAAATGGTCGAAGGTGTAGCGGGCGCTTTGTAGGCAAAGAGGGAAGAATGCAGGTGGCGGAGGTCGAATCGACGTTTCCAGATGACGTCCGTCGCCGAGGCTGGGGAATAGGAGTTGACGAGGCCGAGAAGGGCTGAGTCCGTGTGTCAGTTGGCGCGGGCGGGCTGCACCGAGAGAGGGACGCGCGGAGTGGAGATGGCAATCTCAGGCGCGGGTAAGGCCCAAGGGGGTGGATAAGTGTTTCAGAAAGGAGGCGGTTGAGTGAATGTCGGTGGCAGAGGCCTGAGAGGTGGTTATGAAGCTGCAGCAGGCGCAAACGGCGGGGGGTTTTTCGACAGCTTTTTGATGTGAGCAAGAAGGATGGCGATGAACCCCGCTACGTCACTGATCCAAGGGCCCAAATGCCTGAGCAAGCCACAAGCAGACCAGCGATCGTCATGCTGCAGCGTCAACCAATTCTCTGCCCTGCGCCCGACCTTGCCTTGTTCCGGCCATGCTCAGGCATCCCTGGCGCACAGCATCCCCCCCCAAGCTCCTCAAGCTCCTCAAGCTCCCCCTTCTAGCGCCTCGACAGCTGTTTTGGTCGCACTAGACCGTCGCTCCGTGTGCAATTCTCCCCCAGCAGTGCAGCCTTCCATGCTGCCAATCGGTACAACCACTCCGATCAAAACCCACTTTAGTGATTGGTGACGTGCAACACCCCTCCTTCAAACAAACCCTATACAAAGACGCACATGTACAGCAAAGCGAGCGAAACCCCCAACGCATCTCATGATTCTTTCTCTCCTCCCCGCCTTACCCTCTCAGCTGTGCAATCCTCCCAAAATTACACAAACGAATAATCCATCATCACGAGTGCATCCGCACCACTCGATTATCATGTTACTCTGCCCCCCTCGACGGGTGAACCGCCCACAATTCACGCCGGTTGCTCTTGGCTCCCAACCCGCCCTAGCTATTCCTATCCGGCCCATTCCGACATGGGTTGCTGTTAATCTGGTTTCCTACGCGTCATCCCCAAGAAGTCAAGCCACTTGGGTTTTCAAATTATTCCAATTTATTGGCTATCGTATCCAGACTATAGGGGGTGTGAAAGGGGCTGGCAAAAGGGGCTCACCTCGCTCTAACATATGCTTACAATACTTAGACTCCAATACTAGAGAGCTTGTCCATATATACACTAATTCAATGGATAGTACAAACCCAATGATTGGAGTATGTATACAATTTACTCAAAAACGCATCTAAATTCTAAATGCTCAATATCAACTCAAGTAGACTTAGCTTCGACCTTCTGAATCAAATCCCCACCCAATCTAGCAATCTCACTCAACATTCCCTCCTTATTAACATGAACCTGCACATCAGCAACCTCCTGATCTCCGCTCTTGTTCTTTTTGCTCCTCTTGCCCGAGATTCCCGGCACAGTGGAATACCCCACTCTAACCTTCCATGACCTATCCGCCGTAGTAGTTGGGTTCCATAGTCCAGCAATGACATTCCCACCAGGTAGATCATAGAACCAGAGTACCGAGTTTCCATAGATGGCTTGCAAATCAGCGCAGAAGAGAGCCAAGGGGTCGAAACCAACATCATCGGTTTGAGCAGTAGTGTTGGCATTGGCGATAGAACTGTGATGTTGAATATTTTTATACACCACAGCCTCCTTACTTGCGTTCATCTTCTGGGATCTCGAGAACTTAGGTGAGATGTGGATGAGGATGTCATAGTCGGTTAAGGGGCTAGTGAAGAGCATTTCCGGATCAAAAGCGTCCACAGTCTTGTCGTTTCCATTTAACAAGCCTCGCAAGTTCTCTTCCTCGTTCTTAACCGCGCCGACAGCAGCTCTAGCCAATGCCGTCATCCTTCCTGCAACAACCTTCTCAGGTCGTCCTTTGTCCGTAAAGGTTGTCCCTTCGGTATCTAGATTCGAAGCCGCGAAAAGTACGACACGGTTCATGGCTGGATCGATCCGTCTCCACGCTTCAAAGCGTGTAGTGATGGCACTTACATCCTCGCTCTTCATTTCAGTACCTTGTTCTGGATTGGCCGCACCAAAGTCAACTATCAGTGGAGTGTGTCGCCAGTCCCAGCGGCTAAGCCAGAAGAGCGTTCGCAGAAAACCAGTTGTCGCACTGCCCGGCACTGGCCAAGGGTAAGGTTGGAGAAAGGTGCGTACCACGAAAAGTTCGATGAGTTCGGGAGCGAAGTGAGGCAACAAGAGGTGGGAGGCAAACCATTTCTTAGTGAGCCGAATCGAGGCAGAGAGAGCGGGGAAGCGCGTGCAGAGAGACTGGACTGCTTGTGTATGAGTTGGTGTACGAAGAAAATCACGCTTATAAATGGAGAGGGCAAGAGCAGCAGCTTCTTTGGACGGACCATCCAAAGTCTTGTCCTTTAATTGGCGCTCCAAAAGAGTGGCCTCTCGATCGTGGTGGATGCGGAGTCGGAATGAATGTCCAGATACTCGAATAATGTCAAGGTAGGCCTGATTTTGTGAAGGTTGCGAGGAATTTTCAAGGCCGACTCGGCTTTCCTTTGTGCCGTATGACTCGTTCAATAACTCGGACAATTTGAGTAAGAAAGCAATCTTCGTACGTTGAATAGCTGGAAGATCATCAGGCCAACGTGCGGAGCCTTCAAACTGAATAACGACAGATGCAGGCTGCGACATCAGTTGATGAGGCGTAACAAAAGGAACATCAACAGATGAAGAGCGTAGCTGGGGATCCGCAGCAAGTATCTGGCGTACTTGAAGGGGTATATCCTCCATGCCACGGATTTCCTTTTCGAGTTCCACCAGAACATCCTTGAGTAACTGGAAGGACGTTTTGCCGGATTTTCCTACGCTCCGATCCGGCTGGATCATATTACCGAATATGTCAATTAGGAACTTCGCCTTGTCCGCAACTTCTACTCCCATATGCCGTCGAATGATATATAGGATGAGTTGCTCCAAGACTGTGGTACTACCTTCCTTTGACCACACAACACTTTCAATTATGCTTCCGTCTTGGAAACGTCGGAGTTCGGCCTTTTCACCCCAGAACTGGCGGAATGATGCTGCCTCTTTCTTTTCTTCTGGGGTAGGGCCACGGTCAACCGTTCGGTTTGCGTTAAGTGCGTCAGTTGCAACACTAACAAGAATGCACCCCTGGTCTTGCTTTGATCTCTTCGAACCAATAGGCCAAACCTTCTCGTTCGGCAGTTGAATTGATATCGAGGTGACCCTATCCGTAAGTGCGTGGACCAAGGTGGTGTATAGTTTTTGGCACGCATTTGAAAGTTCATCATCATAGGTTTCTTCGGTCGCATCTAATCCTAGAGAAGAAATGGGGATTTCCAAAACACCATCGAAACGATACAATGGGAAATTTGCTTTGATGATGAAAGTGGACTCGAATTGGTCAAACGTAGAGTCGGCGAGTGTCTTGACAGTCAACCTAGCCTCTTCTCGTAGCTGAGCATATGACCATGAGGTCATCTTAAAAAGTATGTTCATGTTTCTGGGACCATCGAATAGTACAGGTGTAGTGGAGTTCTTTGGCAATGTGACGTTGTTTGCCTGAAAAAGGTACGGTTGTTTGTTCAGGTCTCTGGTCGCTAGGAACTGAAGAGTAGCCTTGAAAAGTTGATAGCTACTGTAGCCGGCTGAAAGCGGCGGTGCGCCAGATCCAGGGTTCTTTTGGAGAAGTAATGCGATTGTTGCGGCCCACTCGAAATTGCCGAACCCTCCCTTTCGAATGGCGCCACCGAGGTTTCGTTGTCTCAACCAAACACGACCAAGAATGCAAGCATCTCTATAGGCGTCGCACTGGCTCGAAGAAGAATGCAGTAGCTTCAAATATGCCGTGATTGATCTGTCCGCTTGTATGGTTGAGTTGTAAAAAGGCGTTGGAGTCAGCGTCTTGCTTGACGAATCCTCATCTGAGTCCTTCGGACGCACGCAATTCACGTTTGGGAGCAATTTGTTGGCTGGGAATGCCTTATCAGAAACAGCGGGGATGATGCGAATCTGACATTTTGAGGACGAAAAGTCATCTTTACCACCGTCTTCAACTGACTGGATGACAATGATGGGCTGTAGATGATTTCCATTCAAAAGGTCGAACGAGATTTTGAAAGAATGCTCCTTAGAAGCCTTGATCCCCGCAGCGATACATGCAAGATAAAAGGCTCGCTTGTAGAAATATCGGTGGTTAAGATAGTCCTTCTCCTGCAGAACTGACGAGGGAATGATGATGACCAAGTCGATAGCCAACTCTTCGCTACTCTTCGTAGCTATCTTCAGTGGATAACTTCCCGTGGCATTGATATTAGAAGGTCGGTCGTATTGTAGCTTATATTTGACATCCTTCGGAGGCTGGGGGTTTGGAAAAGGAATTACGATCTTTTGAGCTTTCAAAGCTTTCTGAGCCTCTGAGATCTTGGGTATGAAGTTAGTAAAATATTTTTGCGATGGAGCATGAACAAACGTACAGATAGAGGTTCTCGGGCTGGGATTTGCTCAATGATACTCTTCAATGTTCGCATCGCATTTTCTGCAGGAGCTTCCTTCTTCCCATATCTAGGTTTAATTTGTTCGAGAAGCTCGTCCACTTGAAGCTTGAACACATTCGACTTGTATACTTCCGCGGTGTAGACTCCGTCCGTCGGGATATCATCTCGTCTCTTGTTTGTCTTCTTCTCTTTTTCAGGCTTGTTTGCAGGCTTAGCTTCCGGCTCTTCCTCCTCGCTCTTTTCCTCTCCATCCTCCTCATCTTCATCTATCGCGCTCTCACTTTCATCGGACCTTTCTTCCTCCTCGGAGATTGCTACATCGTCCATATCCTCGTCTGAATCGGCGTCTTCGAAATCGTCAGAGTGGTCTGCGCCGTTGGATCCACTGTCGGAGAAAGAGACATCCTCTTCTTCACTGCTTCCACTATGGCCGAGCTTCCTCCTTTTCGCGGCGGGCGGGGCCATGGTGATGCGCATCGAGGTGTATGAAGCAGCAGCTGATTTTGTCAAGCAAGAAAAATTATTTCCAAGGCCGTGGCTGAAGGGAGCGTTAGCGGTGGCTGGAGGCGCTAACAATCTTATCGATAACCTTAAAACGTAGGTTCTTATGGTGTCGGAATTTGCCGTACTACAATTCCATCCTAACTCAAGAGCAAGATCCCTTCCTCGACCTAAACGAACTCTCTACCGCCGGATAGGCGATGAATCCTGGACGTATCGAACTACATTCAACACCCCCTCGGACCATGGAAAAGCCAGCGTGACGACGAATCTAGTTTTCCAGGGTTACGCCATCTCACCTTTCATCTCCTAATCCCCTTGCTAAACCCCTTTCATCAATTAATTATATAATAAAAAAATGCCCAACACAATAAAATCAAAACCTACCCTTATATTTAAATCATAAAACCAGAATAATTACATTCCTGCCACAGCTTATCCTCCCTTTCACGATTGCGGTCTACTTTATCTCGGCCCACCAATACATGCTCGACCTTATCATTGCTCTTACTCAATTATAATAAATAGCTTTAAAATAATTTACCAAGTTAATTGGACTTATATTTAAGTCCTTAAATACTTAGAATATGTAAAAATATTTAATGAAGAGAGCGGTTGGTACGTAAGGTAAAAGCGAACAATTATCGCTTCAATCCGGATGTTTCGTTCCCATAAGAGGTAGGATATTGGGGCAATTAGACCAATAGATAGGCAGCTTAGTACATAGTGCAAAAAGGCATTTACGCGTTCTATGCGTAATAGTACTCTTATGCCCCATTGTGCGTAGATGGTGATAGAATTTTAGTCTTGCTATTGAGAAACTAGCCAGCCAGCCCTTTATCTATCTATCATATATCACCCATCTATTCATCTACCCATCCATCTACACTTGTCCATCTATCGCGAAGTGTAGAAGCCGGAGGAAGGGAAAAAGAACAGCGGTGCAGAATTGATGTTGAGTTTTATATAGGAGTGGTGATGTAGATGTCTACGTGAAATTAATAGTCCTGCGCGATAATTAGAATCGATGACGATTATACAAAACTCTAAAATTTAGAACGGATAACTTAATCCATCCTTTAACCCACACCTAAGTACGAATTCTACGTAGCTCGGTGCATGAAAGGCTATAAGAGATCAATAGGATCTGTAGGAGCAGATGCAGGAATGGTACGATACGATGATCTACAGGAAGGCGAAGAGATGGCAAAAGATGAGAAAAAGTAAATATGAGAAAAAATTTTGACTTGACGATGCGAGGACTGGACTGGTAAGCTAGGGTTTTCCAAAAGTAGACAATGCAGGAGAGAAAGGTCTGAGTGCAGCAGTGGCAAATTAGAGGTCGATATGAACAAATAAACATTTCGGACTCCGCGAGGCATACTCAGCCAGACTCTAATATATTTGGAACTTGCAGACGCCGTCATCACAACGAGTTGTTGTGCTACTGACTAGAAGTGTCAAAAAGACTGGAGGTTCATGCGTAGGCAGCACGATGGTCTGATGTGTCAAGGTGAAGAGGTGCCCACTGCCATCATCCAGCATCTGCGTTGTTGTTTTGGATCGGACACCCCGTTGGTTAGCAGCTGGGTAGTGTTGACTGGCTGGTGCACGGCTCCAGAGGGTAGAGGTAGTGGCAGTGTGCTTGCAGGGGCGGCAAGCGTCCAGCCTCACAACGCATACGGTATGGGTCGGGGACCCCGGATAGGGTCGAGCAGTCGCTGATTCGACGGTGGTCGGGCTCCGCATCGGTCGGCTTCCGTTTCAGTTTGTCATGGGATGCGGGATCAAGAAGCTCACGGAGCAGGAGCAGGAGCGGACAAGGCGAAGGGATTGTGGACGAGTCCGAGTGGGGTGACGTACCCAGCCGTAGATCTGGTGTGCACAAAGCAGCAAGCGGTTCTGAAGCTTGACGGTGAGGCCAGCGATTCGACAGCTCTCCAGGGTAGGGCTCGCGCACCGTGGAGGCCGAAACCAAAGCCCGCAGGCGAGCGAGCTACACGACCACACTACTTACCGCAGATATGCACACACAGATCGCCAACAGCGCTAGCCCAGGGAATTGCGCAGGGCTGCTCCAATCGAGTAAAAGCCATCGAATTCCTGACGGCTTTTGTTCCGAGTCAATCGCAAGCCAGCAACCAGCGACTGCGACTCGACTCGCCCGGCCTTTGACCTTGCTCTTGTTCCCGATCATCAACCACCGCCTGCCAGGCTGGGGGGCTCCTTGCTCTGTCCTGCCGCGTCCCACTGCTCCTCATCTCGCAATTCTGAGGCCTTTTGCGATCCCTTGCGGCCGGGAGCCTGTTGCTGTCTGAAAAGGTCTCACCATCGCGATGCATGCCGTTCTGAGGCCTGGCAGGGCTGAAGCACAGTCAGCAAATCAAACCGACACATGATTACCGTCCGGCAGCAGCAACAGCAGCGGCAGCAGCCTGTCCCGGTAATAACGATATGCCTCGAGATACGCAGTGCGGTGTTGACGTGGTACGCTGGCCGTCTCCCTCTAGGGCGTCCTGAAGCGGGATGGGGATGGAGGCGTCTGGGACAGCGGTATTCCAAATGGAGGAAAATTGTACTTTTGCGTCTTGGCCAGCCTTCGCGCCTCTCCACCTTGCACCCAGGCCTTTCATCTCTCCAGTGGTTAGGAGGGCAGTTAGTGGTTAGCACTTCGTAGTGGCAGAGGCTCTAGCAACAACCCACACCAACAACCCTGAGCCCAATGCCAATGTCGTCTCCTCCACCCTCCTACTCCACCTTACCAAGCAAACTACTCTACCGCCATACCACCAACCAACCAACCTGCCCCAAGTTCCAACCCACTCTGCCTGGCCAACCCACACAAGTCTCCTGTTAGTCTCGTCTTAGCAGCCGTCGAGTGTCTGCGGCCGTGGGCCAGTGTGAAAATTCCCGCTGCAGCATCCCATCCTGCGGCGGGCAAAGTAGGAGTGGGTGTGTTCCTTTCCGCATCTCTCCTTCTCCAGACGAACCCCGGTTCCTGATCCGCTGGCTGTTAGCTCTGAGCTTCGACGGGGAGAGGCGCGCGTCGAGCTGCCGGAACAGCACGTGGCGGCCATCTGGTAGGCCGCTTGCCCTCCAAAAGCGGACGTGAGGCGCTTTGTCAGCCGGCGACGCTGGCTATATCCTGTGGGGTACCGTACGTCAGAATCGGCCTATCTGGGTGATCGTGACAGGTCTTTGATTTGCATCTTGAGATCGAGCAGCGGCCGTCACGCCCGCCTGTGCGCCACCTCTTGACTGACGCTACGCTGCACCAGATGACTCGGGTAGGCAGAGAGAGGGGTCTCTGTCGTCGGCTTGGCGGGCAGCGGGCACGAGCTGGTCAACCACCATTGCTGCTTGAATTTGAATTTTGGCTGATTGCACAACCTAGAGAGGTCCACTGCGACGACCCATGACCTGAAGTTCTAATTGCAGTCCGACATGTGCATGGCCCTCTTCGCGGTTGGTGTTGACTCAGTGCCTAGCCAGCGCTCTAACTTCGAAGAGCCCTTTGGGTTGAGATACCCACTGATATCCCAGCCTCTGCTCCAACAGCAGTCCGCACGATACTTTCGGAACCTGGCAGCCGTAGCAAAAGGGTTGCCAGCACTGGAGCAAAGCAGTTGATCTAATTCCAGGGATTCAAGACACCGGATAGACCGTCGTCTCTAGCCTCGCCCTTGGTGCCCTTCTAGCGCGCCAGCTTTGGCTCTCAGGGTCGGAAGCACTACCGCAAACATATGTCTCTGTGCTGTCGCCGTCTGCTATCGACCTCATTAACTGCATGGAGAGGAGGGGCCATGCTCTTTGGGTAGCCCTGGGTTCTCAACCAACAACAACGAGACAGGATGATGTATAGCGCGCGCTGACTCTCTGCGACCATGACTTGTCTGATATTTCTAGTGCTCTTGTGAGGTCGCGGTGGAAATTATGAAACACGCGTCATCTGTCTGTGACAGAGTGTTTTGCGGACAATAAGCTGGTGCTCAAACCGTCGAGGTGGTTGATATGCGGGGATGCCATGCGCAGCGTAACTTACCTGAGGGTGTTGCACATGCATGCAGCACGCAGCGCCGCGTCGCGAAGCACATGGCATGGCATGGCATTGGCATGGGCAGCAACAGACTGCCCTGTCCGCTCTAACGGCATCAGCATCATTTTACTGTTGTTTTTTGCTGCACGGGGGTTGATCGAACGGCCAGCAGCTGGGCAGGGCAAGGCAGGGGAACTGTTGCGGTTGCTCGCTGGCGCGCTCGCTCGCAAGTTGGACCAGCAGGCATGTTTTGGCGGCCCCGGGACGCATGGCATGCAATGCAAATGCAGATGCAGGCATGGGAGCGCCAACCCAACCATGAAAATGAATTGAACCCACGGACCTGGAGAGTCGACACCTGCATGTCCACGAGAGAGCGCTGGTGGTGGTGTGGGCGGTCCAGAGAGGCGGAAATTAGAACCGCGACGACGACTCGCTTCTCATCTCATCGAGAGCTGGAGCTGCTGGAGCTGCTCACCTCATACCGCACCGCACCGCACCGCACTGCTCCACCACGCAGCCAGTCGTTCGTAGTGATTACTGTACTGATTACTGTATTGATTCAAAATACCCGCCAGCCGTTGAGCGCGAGGCTGCTGTCTGGAGCTAGTGGCAGAGCAGCAGAATAATGTGGCCCCGTATGTACGAGCACACATGAGAGGTGGTGGCGGTCGGAATCCCACCGCTCTGACCAGCCCTTCCCTTGCTTCTCCAATAGTTCTGGAAATCTCACGTCTGCGCCGATCGTCGTGGCATGGCATCTATGTACATGTGGGTGGATGTAGTGTGCTTGTACGATAATGGGCGGGAAAGGGGCATTGCACTCGACGGCCGGCAGGCTTCATCCAGACCGCTTTCTCTTTCGCTTTCAGTCTCTGACGTCGTCGCAGACGCCCTCGCAAAAGCATTTCCCCCTCGCCTGGGGCTCGAGGAGCGCGCGCAGGGAGCGCAGCGGGACAGAGGCCGTCAAATTTAGATACAAGGTCCATCATGGCAATGTGCGGAAAAGTCGACTTGGCCTCTCTGACCGTCTAAACAAAGATCGCCGTGGCGCAGTGGCCATGGCATGCCCCAGCATGGAATCCCACGGTGAGGCTTTGCTAATGAAGGGGACCCCATCACCCTTCAGCCCACCCTCACGCATCCTCACCTATTTTCGAGGCCATTAGCACCCGTTACCGGACAAGGACTCTTGAAACCACCGACACCCGCCCGATAGGGCTCATCACGCGCGGAAAATGACAGCTATGGGCCGGCGTGGTGCGCCACCAACATACAGAGAGTCGCTGCTCAAGGTTCACCCGAATGCTGCGCGGCGTCGGCCCCTTCTTTCACCATGCAACAGCCAGCCGGCAGCAGCAGCAGGTCTGGCAGTGACAGCAGCAACAGCCATAGCAGTGAATGTACGTGAGCAGCACCAGCAGTGCCCAGCACCAGCACCAGGCGATGATTAGATCGGTAAATGCGGGTGCGCGTCTGAGTTAAGACGTCCATGGTCGGCGCTTAGGGCAGTCCGTCCGTTGAGTAGGAGGAAAAGACTCGCCTCGCAACAGCTTAGGATTGCGGCAGCTATCAGAACGTAAGGTCCACTGCCCTGATGGACATGGACCGGCCATATGCATAGCTGCACTCTGGCGCACGACCTAAACTAAACGGTCGGGAGCTGGCCCGCACGCTTCTCCTCAGTCTTGGGGCAGGGGTTGCAATCCTTCAGGCACCGACCAGTCACCAGCCGCACTCCCGGGAAAAAGCTGTTGGATAGAATGCGTAGAATGCCAATGTATAATTTTCGAGACCTCCCCCGGGCATGGCGCAGACCGTTCTCTCTAAATCTTGATCAATGCCGCAAGTCTGCCTTGCGTAACTAACTCCTTCACTCGTAAGGCGATTATATACCCACCAAATTTATCCCAAACCAGAAAGCCAAAAGGTATGTTTAAGGCCCACTAGTGCTCTTCACTCAACCTCAATGCACCTCTTTTGTTGATCATGACCCCACGGTCCCCAAATGCTATTAAGACCTCGACCATCTCACGTAGACTTAGATCCCGCGCAGACCAGAACCTTTCCGTCCAGCCTCCAGAGATCCCTCAGCTTCGAAACTTGAGGACAAGACCTCCGGCCACTCAACCATCGACTCGTCTAACACCTGGCGCTTCCCAACTGCAGGAACCGCAGTCCGTTTGGGATCCTTCAGACCTCATCGATTCCTTTCCACGTGGCAACACTTCGGAACCTTCTGATCTGGCAGTTCGATCCAACTCGGATTCAAATTTGCTGATTCCCCAGTCTTTGGAACTAACGCCGCTCCTCTCGCCACATCGTTCCTCCATTGCTTTATCTCCCTTGTCAACCCATCCAGACACTGAGCCATTTGAACTCCCGCCCGCCGAGTACGACATTCATTTGTCAGAAGAACCTGAACACCTCTCAACTGACTTCCAAGATATGAGGTATGAGTGTTTCATTTTCAAATCATTCAACTGCTAACCCAATACTCAGCGCATTGAGCTTTATGGTCTCTCCACAGTACGGCCCTATGGATCACTACGGTTCCCCAGCTCCATTGGAGTCTCAAAGTGAGAGGATCACTTTGCTATGAACGGCTCATGAAGCTAACCCTTACTAGATTACTCGGCTATGAGCCCTCCACAATACTCCAGCTCACGGCAGCCACAGCAGCCGGCAACTTCATCGGCATATGTGCCTTCTTACACATCCAGCCCTAGCTTGCAAAGCCAGCCGAGGAGCTCTTCAGAGCACATTGTTTTACCACCTTACCAACCCAATCAAGTTCCTAGAAGTCCATACCAGCAGCAGCCTTTGGGCGGCTCTATGAGGTCGAGCCCATCACCCATGAACTATCCACCGACGTCAAACGACACATCGTCGATGCTTAGCTCCCAACCGCACAGCTACACTTACCCCAGCCTACAGCCAACCCTTCCAGGCCAAGGCATTGGCAGCCTAAGCTCTTCCAGCTCCAGCTATCCTCCGTAAGTTGGATACAGATCTGAACCACATGACGTGCAACTAATCAATTCACACAGTCCTCCTGTATATCCACCAACGACTTACGACATCAACTATAACTCTCTACCAGCCTCAATGTATCCAACTTCCTCTGCTCCCTCTTATTCCCCTTACGATCAATCTGCTGGACTTGCGCCACTTAATTCTGCTACTCCCGGTCTGGCTTCAACACCAACGGACAGAGGGAACGGTGTACGCGTCCTTAACTCTAGGCCTAAGCCTCAGTGCTGGGAACATGGCTGCAATGGACGCCAATTTTCTACCTTTAGCAACCTACTGCGACACCAGCGCGAGAAATCGGGAACAGCAGCAAAGAGCTATTGCCCTCGATGTGGGGCTGAATTTACACGGACTACTGCGAGAAATGGGCATATGGCGCACGAAAAGTGCAAGCCAAGGCGAACCTCTGACAGCAGCAGGTAAGCCATAAGGCTGACGAGCGCTCGGATTGACGGATTACAATCTTCGGACCTGAAATACACAATTTCCATACTACCTCACATGGGAACGACCTGGCGTTTCGGGCGGCGAAGAACAAACGGAGGTTTTCGTTCCAATCTTTTCTCATCGAGGCGATTTGAAAGCGAGCCCTGAGGCCATATACCAAGCAATCAGCGACGAACTTTCAATGGGCCCATTGTAGCAACCAAAGCACGCGAATGTGTTATAGAAAATGGGTTTTGCATTTGGGCAGGCGTTTTCTTCTTTTGCAGCGTTTTCGCATTTACAACATATTCTTCTTCTATTACCCCTTCTTTTCTTTCTTTTTTTGATTACCCAATTACTTGTTGTCCCTAGATTTCTGCATGACGCATTTCCTATTTGAACCACTATTTTTTTCTATAGCTCAGCAAGCATGAGCTTAGATGCAGGGTCAAACATCTTCAAACCATCTTGTATCATGTCAGCGGCGAAGGAATGGTGCTGATCGGCTGCAGGGTGAGCTAGATGAGGCCATAGACGTGTGGCGTCGAATGGGGGCGGACAGTGGAATGACGGGAGTTTGTTTGGTTTTTGTTTTGATAGGAAGCATATGATAGGCTCGTTGGAAGCCGACGATACCGAGATGACGGGTTATGAGCCTGAAGTTTATTATATTCTACAACATACATACATGGACGTCTGACGGTTGGACATTGGATCTCATTCTCTCGGTGAACGATGATGATGTTTTGGGGGCCTCAGCCGGGCTCGCTAGATTTCCCGATTGAGCAGAACCAATGCGCGTACAGATTCTCACCTGTCGCAGAATGCGCGGGCAGGCTAAGACAACAACTCACTCAGTCTCGCAACCTCCATCTCCAGGTCAGCAGTGGGGCGGAAAGCCTGGAGAGGGGGTGGATGAGGTTGCCGTGCGATACGGTGAGGTGAGGGTGCATTGAGCACTGAGCACCGAGCAGCACTGTACTATAGTAGAGCAGTGGTGGAGAGCCACATGTCATGCGCTGAACAGGAAGGTTATGCTTGATCGCTATCCCTGCCGATGATCTCCAAACGTCTTAGCGCGGGTTACCTGTTTTGAGTCCCACATGGGCTAGCGGCGTGGTGGGCGTGGTGGGGCACACGTGACCTACCGCCCAGACCACTGGAGTGGGCAGACAGGTGAGAGGAGAGGGTGTCCCTGCGAAAGAGGCTACCGACGATACCCTGGTGCGGTGCTTGTGCTGCAGGGTCGCCTAGCTAACTCCGGCCATGTGCTGCCAACTCTGCTGCTGGGCCTGCTTGCTACCGCCCATACTAGAGCAGCCCAGGTATTGTTTGGAAGAATTGTACTTGGACTTATTAGCACAGCTACCTGCTAGTACTTGCCTCCATGAATTGATTGACATACGTAGCCGACGTGCGTACGTATTCTCCTCCCTTTCTATAATTGTCATTTGCCATTGTTGGACAATTGCTGCAGCTCCCGCCTTTTCCCCGTCTCCCCTCGGTCTGCGAAAATTACAAAATAAAAAAAAAAGCGCGCAGGCCATGCTTGACTGTTGGCTCCAGCGACCAATGTATGTACCTACTGCGAATTCCACACCTGACACGAGCTGCCTTGGGCCTCATCGGAGAGAAAACGAAGTGCAGTAGTAGCACGCAGGCAGGCCGTGTTGGCAGCAGCACCTACGACGGGAGGCTAGTCCGGGTGTCGTGTTGGCCAAGACGGCTCTAGCAGCGCCCCTCGACCACCTTGAGACGCAATCAGGGCACCAGAAGGGCGCCCGAACAACGTCACTGACGGTTTTCAACGCTGCCGCCGTAAGCCAGCTCGCGTCCCCGTAGGCCGTACCTGCGCAGTAGTCCGTATCTCCCAAGGCCATGTACGAGAGTTGCGATGCCGTGCTGAACACGGTACCTACACGCACACGCACACGCCATCGGCCGGCACCTAGGACTTGTTCTCCGGGTCGGTCGAGATGAGAGACGTCCTGTCCTGTCCTGTCCTGTCCTGCCCTCACCTCATCTCATCATGCCCGCATTGGCCCGACCAACGCACGAGTCGCTTCCACACCTAATCCCCTCAAGTGCCACCGGGGTCGTGTTGGGTCTAGCAATCATCTTCAATGCTGCCGTGATAGAGCTGCAGCGCCAGCGGACCGTATCTTTGTACGCCCTCTCACACCCACTCTGCTGCAACTGCAACTGTAACTGTAGTCCCCGATCGACGTCACCACGGCTCCCGGCTGCCGCCCTCGACCTCTGGCCAGGCCGTGTCAGATTCGAGAATGATACACACCAGATGACCGACAATGCGATGTCCAACCTTGCTCGTTTGGGGATCGTGCTTGCGTGCGCGCCTGCTGGTCATCGACATACGCCATATACGCTTCCAGTTACTAGAGTAAGCTAACGGCAGGGGACCGCTGCGCCGCAGTCAAAACAGAGTGCTGACAGGAGGCTTGACCCTATTCCGGCCCCCTCACTGGCCGGCCGTCAAATAGTCCGTTTAAGATGACCGGCACTGGCTGGCGGAGCGGGCGGGAAGGACCCAGAGGAAGGATTGGCTCAACTCCGGATCTTGTCAGACTGGACGGGTTCACCCCCAGAAGCCCACGAGACGATGAGGACTTTCTTATGCCCATTTGCAGCACAACTCCATAGGGCTGAATGGCCGGTGTGGTTGCACAGCATAAGGCGCTTTTTCTCGTGCCCCTTGCCGTAAGGCTCCTAAAGATGTGCTCTTCCCAGGGCGAATGGCACTGGCACTACGGCAGTCAGCTATAGACGTGCAGCGCTTTTGCAGCAGCAGCATATCACACAGCACACAGGTAGGTGGCAGGTGTGTGCAGCGCCAGGTCGCCGTCTGATAGTTCGACGACCCCCCCTTCTTCTTCACCGCGTGGCTGGCAAACCAACCCCAACACTAGCGTAAATTACCCTCTCCACGAACAAGGCGGTCGGGACTAACACTCGCTTCGCTGTTTAATGCTCGAAATCGGAACATGGCCGGCCAAACAGGCCCCATACTTTCCCGCCTTAACCAAAAGTCAGACCCGCTCTACCATCACTACTTTGAGCATAATGTTCATCCAGGCCCGCTTCTGATCTGATATCCTTCAGGCTGTTGCACGTCAGCTATCGAGCGCTTAAATAACACTCCAAACCGGCCACAGCTAACCTTGCTTAAATCCGGCCTAGCTGCTGCGAAATCGGCTTGGAAGAGGAACTTTAGCAGTCGTGACAAATACCTCTGAAAAACAGCTTGACAACATCTACTATTGTAATGGGACATGATGAGGCTAGAGAGTGGTGCATGGATCGTCATGTCCCAGCGCAGCCTTGCGCATATTGCTAACATAAGCCCTCTCGGCTGACAAACAGTTTGACGCCGAACGGAGTCAATTCTGAACGGCGAAATGAACAAGCTCCTTCCTACGTAACGGGAGGATGCAAGATTGAGAGGGCGGGAGGATTAAAGGGCAACAGCCACTCCAACGTTAGTGGCCAAAGCATCTTGATCCTTTTGAAAGCAGTCTCCACATCACCTTTCACCATTTGCACTTTTGACAGTAGCGGTTGTTGGAATCGGGCAAGGCTGAGTTCGTCTGACTCGATCCGACCTGTTGGATGCCGGACTCACGGCTCGTTGCAAAGCTGCATGATTCCGGTGCACACGTGTAGAAAGGATGTTCCTAGCAACCGGTTTGATATAAACTGGGGGTCCTCGAGAGGGTGCGTAGATTCCAGCAGTCAGGTAAATTAGAAACGCTAATGCGATTAATTACACAGCATCGACGACAGTTTGTCCTGATTCGTTCCTTCGCTAATCATGAGCGTTCGTTAGCAGGTCAGCAGTTAAGACAGGGTGACAGGGGTAGCTATTAATATTGCACACAGCCCGGCTCCATATCGTTCGATACAACGACCACATCTCCAAACGCCGGTTGTTACTCACGTCGCCATTGCAGAGTAGGCTTCAATGCATCCGATGACCGATGACCGATGACCTGAATCTTGAGGTACGCAGTCGATTTTGCTTTTTTCGAAAAAAGAGATTAAGCACAACTGACATAAGAGAACCAACATAATTAGCTAGGCTGATTCAGTTTACACTCAAGTGTGGAGCTCTCCACGATCACGAGGAAACCATATCCTGGTCTTGGATTCCAGCGGTCGCTTATACTTTATGGGACTTTTTGGGCTAGCCTGAAGAATAGATCATTCGAGGGAGCCAGGACCATTCTCATAATTTGTCATGATCTCCTCGGCCTCACTGCGGTTCTTCTCCATGGTTAGAATAGAGAGGCTTATCAGTTCAGGACATATCTCAAATCCCTCTCAACAAACGAGAAACGAGCCAAGCGAGATAGCATGCATGATGCATCAAACGTCGACCAACATGCATTAGCAAACGAGTCGGTAAATCATCATACCCTACGGAGTACGTCTTCAAGCCGATCGGCCTCGCGATCGGGAACGGGGCGGTATTATCGTTGTCCGAAAAGACTTGGGGAATACAACTTCAGATTTCCTATGGGGGAGTATAGACAAATGAACGGGTCTTTATAGTATGTTACAGTGGATACGTCGTCCTTTACCTATACCGACGGCAACTATTGTGTTTTCCATAGGACCATTGTTGTATCACGACCCGAGAGCTTGTTGAATATACTACGAAGAACAGTTTTCGAACCCTATTCCTCTCCCGCTTTTCTGGCTAGCCATACATGGAGTAAATACACCATGTGGACATATTTTTCCTCATTCAATATATACGTCGAAGGTATGTTCTTTAACATCATAAAGGGATTTTGGCTTGGGTTGAATATCACGCAAATCGAGGCAAAGCCATGTTCTATGGGAAGCATTCCAAGGGTAGAAACCTAGTACTATTCTGAGTACCTGTATAGAAGTATGCGACGACTACTATTAATCGTTATTCAAGATTCTCTACGCCTAGAATCGTTATAGAATCTGCCTTTGACAGCTTGGCAACTAGTCACTGTATGTCATAATTGAAGTTAGATACAAGAGATGTTTGATATGAAGGAGTCCGCATTCTCTTTATATAAATGGATGGTAGGTCGTAGCCTCTGTTTTTGCATCGATGGGAACGCACTTCTATAAGTTGTATTCGGTCGATATACGTTAAAGGTAATGTATTTCTCTAAGTGCTGAGTTCGAGCTCTGTTCTAGACTTGAGAAAATAATAACCTTTTGGATTTGATGTGTTTTGCGTCAAAATATGAATATACGCGTGGTCCTTCATATAGACAGACGATGGGATAAGCAACAAAGTTCTTTACTTTAATGATCCTGGACTCTAATAAGGAATTTAGTACTGGACCCCCAATAAGAACGATAGAAAGTAGTGCCGGCTTAGTAAGATTTTGATAGATCTCTGCAAAGTGTGGGGAAGGTGGTACAGATCAAAGATCAAACCACAACGACGGAAATCTGGAGAGAGGATTTTAAGGCATCCATCATGCTGTTAACTAAGGATTCAACGATGGATGCGCAGGATCAGGAGCTCGTATTGTTGAGAATACAGAGGAATGTTATCTTCTTCTATCAGCTTACACGATACCGCACCCAGTTCAAGCTTCGCCGAGCGTAACTTTAGTTGAAGATGCGTCTGCAAGTAATATCTGTAGCACCCGGATGTATGCACATGTGTTCCTGCCTGAGGTGAGACTGAATTCAACCTCGCGCTTCTATGTTTGAAAGAAAGGGGGTTCTGGTTTTACTATCTCAAGAGTAAGCATGTAGCTTCGGAATGACAATTGGACGAGCGACATATTGCATTCATTCCTCTCCGCCCTTTTTGAAGTGTGGTGGTGACTGGTTTGAGATGAATCATGGTGGCGTGTCGTCACGTGAACAGATGACTCACCAGCACCAATGCACGCTCAGGCTCCCGCCCCCACGTTTATAAGATGGAAGTTGCCGACGTTTCGTCGCCGTCTCCAAAGTATCTTGCAACGTCAACAACAATAACAACGCCCTGTCCCTGTAGCCACTTGCTTCTCAACAACCTCAATTGCTCTTATCTTGCCCAATCCCTTCCTCGTACACCAGCGCCCCTCGAATAATCATGAAGGCTGTAGCTTAGCTGATGTAAGCCCACAAGGCTTTATTGCTGCTACAACTTCATTTCCGCAACCATCGATTGCTTACCGCTCAACTTGCAATCCATTTCGTGGAGTTTCCGCCAAGATGCTACCATTATTATCAAGTCTATTTCGAATCCATTACTCTCACACCAATTCCCGTTCTATACCGCCCACCACCGCTGCCTGCTGCTTACCACGGCGCATTGATTAGCGACTCTGTTGACAAAGGGACTATCACTTGCATTGACACTCTGGGATTGATTTGTTTGAATTCAGCCTGTTTTTCTCAAGCATAAACATGGCCTCCATATTTACTTTTGACCCTGATCCGCCCAGGGTATCTTCCCCATGGTCCACACCGCCTCCAGGCTCTAAGCCTCTCAGGATCCCTCAGGATCCTAACAATGTGCATCGTCAGGCAGGTGTCACAGCTGAAGATGACAACAGTCCCATTACACGTTTACAGGCTGAGCCACAGGAAGGACCAACCGAATACAAGCTACATCTTCTACTTCGACGCCGCAGGTCATTCATTCAGACAAGCACTGGGCGCCACGTATCTGGTTCATTACGCCGCCTTGAGGCGTCAACAGGCCCTGGGTCTCGTAGCGCCTCAGAAACGAATTTGTCCAACACTCCGCCTACGCTTTCGATCTCGCTATCGCGGCAACACAGGCTTGAACAACTGACTACGCAATTGCTATGGCGCTTGCAACAGTCATCGCCATATCATTCGTCATCTTCTAACACGTCAATCCTCCCGCATCTTCCGGACGAATCCCAGCTTAATGCCCCCACGGCCCCGCGTAGACCATTGTCTGGTCTAGAGGAAAGCAAAGGGGCGTTGTACGAAATTGGAGTAGCTGATGATGGAACCTTTGTGGGGCTTGCAGATGACGAGATGGAGGAGAGTCTCAACAACCTTCGAGCAATGGCTGCAAGCTTAGGTGCTAATGTCGAAGTTCTCCGCATGGTCCCTGTTGGAGATTGTGAATGGATCGAAGAGGTCCAAGTTGCTGGTGTAACACAGCATAAGATACGACAAGGGAGACTACAGGTTGCAGAAGCCTTCGTGCGCCCAAACCTCAATCTTATCGAGCAAAAGCCGGGCAAGGATGTTCAGAAGGATCCGAAACATCTCAAGTCAAGATCTGACGAGCAGTCTCTTGGGGGGCCAGATCATGCTTCATCGACAGAACAATTACGAATATCCTTAACAGGCGCCACCATGTCTGGCAAATCAAGTCTTCTAGGAAGCCTGTCAACAGCAACGCTTGACAACGGTCGAGGCAAAAGTAGGCTTAGCTTGCTGAAACATAGGCATGAGATTGCCTCTGGTATGACTAGTTCAGTGACTCAAGAATTGATTGGATACCGGGACCTTTCAGACAGTACCCAAGTGATCAACTATGCGTCTGGCAATGTGTCCTCGTGGATGGACATCCATGCTTCAGCTGAAGGCGGACGGTTGGTGTTCCTTTCCGATTCTGCGGGACATCCTCGTTTCCGGCGAACAACTGTTCGGGGCCTCGTTGGATGGGCCCCACACTGGACGTTGCTTTGTATACCTGCAGATGGCGCTGAGGATACAAATGGTAAGGTTGGGAGCACGCCGTCCAGCCAGGATGTCCTTGGCTCAGCGGCGGCAGATGTCGATCTCTCACAGGCGCATCTGAAGCTTTGCCTGAATCTAGAGCTACCTCTGATGGTAGTGATTACGAAGTTAGACATTGCAACTAAAACAGGACTTCGTCTGACTTTATCGAAGCTTCTATCGACTCTGAAAGCTTCTGGAAAGAAGCCCAGCATCATTTCTGATACAACTAACTCAGTTACAGACTTAGACACGCATATCATCCCGAGCAAGGATTTAATTGAGACAGGCAAGATTTCCGAGACTTTGGCTTTTCCTCCCGTTGAAACGGTACCTATCATTCTCACCAGCGCAGTGAGTGCAGCTGGTATCAATAAACTCCATGCCCTGCTTCGAAATCTGCCGATCCCCAAACCTGCAACGCCTCCCATGATCCCCGACTTGACTACGTCTACGCATGCATCTCCAAGCACATTGTTTCACATCGAGGACATCTATAACACCCTGACACCAAACAAACCCTTTTCTCACACCAACGTCCGCACCGATCGAGGCGCCATCATTGGCGGCCATCTCCGCTACGGTACCCTGAGTATAGGCGACGAAATATTATTGGGCCCATACCCAACAGACGTAGGGTCCGATGACAGTGATAGTGGCAGCGGGAGGGGCGGGTCGAGGTCGAGCCCTCCACGCCGAGCTCAACACCCCACACCCGTTCCCACATCCCGTTCCTTCCCAGGCGCGTTGCAGAACAAGCGTGGGGCAACCAGTCTCCGCCCAGCGCGTCACAGTAGCCAGGAGGAACAAGGCGAATGGCGACGCGTGCGGATTATCTCTGTAAGAAACCTCCGGGTTCCAGTGAGCACGCTCCACGCTGGACAAGTTGGTACCATCGGTCTATTACCAATTGATGAACCCATTGCCACGCCCGCACTCGTGCGCGTGAGAAAAGGCATGATCCTCGCAGATGGAACGCCTAAAGCCTGCCGTACCATCTGTGTGAAATTCGCCGATGACAACGCAATTCCGGCCGAGAGCTTGGGCATCGGTACTGCAGTCGTCGTGTATCTGGCTAGCGTCAGAGCTTCTGCCAAGGTCATCTCTGTTGTCTGTAAAGAAGGCAACGGAAACAATACTGCGCGCCTTGCTGCAGTTGAAGAAGACGAGGGTTTCAGCTTCGGGTTCGGTTTTGACGACGACGCTGCTGAGGGTGGTAGGGACGTTGACGTGTCTGGTCCAAAGATCACCACTGTCACCTTCCAGTTTATCGCCTCGAGAGAATTTGTTGAGCTTGATTCTTGCGTCCTCGTTATGCCTGGTGGGGGGCCAGGGCTTTATGGTGGGAATGAGAGGGGAGAGAAGGGAGTAGCGAGTTTGGATGGAATGGTTGGGAGAGTGGTAGATGAGTATGGGTGATTTTTCTCCTATTTGTGATATTCTGTTTGATTTTTTCTTTTCTTTAGCGTCTTCATTATTTCCTTCGAACATGTAGTTTTCGCATTCCATCTTTCTTGTTCGGCGCTTTGGTGCGCTGTTTTCGTTTTACTCTCCTCTTTTCATATCTATAACATTCACATATTTTCTCGCTTTCCAATTGCTTGCCTCTGAAACCGTGAATGCTGTTTTATTCTAATACAGGAATTCAAACTACGAGTCTACTAAGTCTATACGCCTCTAGCTAACCTCTTTCCGTCTTCTCCACCTATACGTCTCGAAACATTGCATATCGTTCTCTACTCCATTCATAATCTTTGAATAACTGAGCTAGGGGACAATTGGTCGTGATAGTGTTGGTAGTAGATGTTCATGAGCAAGACACGTCTAAAGTGAACATGGCTCGATGTCTTGTACAATTCGGAGTATTTCTATACTCGCTAGGGTTAATCAGAATAAAGGTTATGGCCTGGATATGATGGGAGTGCTGTAAAGAGTGAAGTTAACTAAATGTTTAGTTTAGTTTAGTTTATATGGATAAGTAATTAGGGTTGTAGGAAGGATTATCTGATTTTGGGTTATGGGCCTATTAAATTGTACAAATACAATCTGATGATTACTGCTCCAGTACTCCATTACATCCACTCTCACTGACCTCAAGTTAAGCCAGGCCAGGCCAAGCCTCAAGCCATCCTTTCTTTCCTCCTCATAGAGAAACCCAGGGGTATCCCAACCATCCCAATCTGCTTCCCCCTCTACCATATATCCTAGACCCTCTAATCCACAGGCGCATCCGTCAACGGCACATACTGCACGCCATAAAGCTTCCTCTTCTCAACAGAGCCATCCTCCTTCTTATCAACCACATAAATATGCTGCAAATACCCCTCCTCAATGGGCACAAACATTCTTCCAGGCGCCTTCAATTGATCCGCCAGATCCTTATGATGTTCCGCAGCCGCCGCCCCAACATGAATAGCATCATACGGGGCCCCCTCCTTCCAACCCTTCCTTCCATCAGCTTTCACGAACTTTACCTTCCCGGAGTCGATTAGTTCGCGCCCGGAAGCGCTCTTCTTCATGTTTATTGTCGCGAGGTCCACAAGCGGTTGGATGTGATCAACGCCTATTACTACGCCGTCTGGAGCTACAAGGTTGGCGAGGACGTGTGTTAGGTAGCCAGAGCCGGATCCGATGTCTAGGACTCTCGCGCCGGGGGTTAGGTAGGGTAGGAGGGATTCGCACGCTGAGGCGTGCATGTGGGGTGCGGAGATTGTGGCGCGGTGACCGATGGGTTGGGGGGAGTCGTCGTAGGCGGATGAGGGAGCGTAGTGAGCACGATCGACCTATTATCATATCATTAGCACCTCTCCCATAATTCATACATCTAATTTGAAAGTTGGAGGGGAGGGGGGAGGAGATGAGATTTTTTGAACATACACTCAACATAGCTTCTTTCACGCGGTCACTCTCAATGAGCCCGCTATCCGCCATATTCTTTATCAGCTCCGTATTCGACGTTCCGGAACATCTCCACGCCATATTGATGGAGGATCTAGATTGAAATGGGCTTTTTAGGGCCCGGAGAAGGATAGGGAGGAGAGGCAGGGTGATTATTGTGAGGAGTGTTGTTATTAGGAGGAATTTCTTGTTTCGGAACGTTTTGAATGAGGTTGAATGTTGTGTTCTTGTTTAGATTGGTTTGGAGGACGGAGAATAAGTAGTAGGTGATACGAATTATAAGGTTTAGGAGAAGGATGTGGATTCGTGAAGGAAGTAACTGAAGCTATGGCGATTACGCGGGGTTAAGCTGAATAAAAGATATCGACACCGAAACGTCATGTCCATATGATTGGCGGGGCAGGTGTGGAAATCCGGGGTAAACGCACTGACCACCATAACTTCATTTTTTGTTTACATACATACACCCATCCTTCGTCACACATCCAACGGAGCTACCTCCACGACTCCCACCACACCCAGTTTATCCTATCCCCAACCCAAACCCCTTGAACCAGGTTCCAGGAACATCTGCTAAGAAAGATTCTGGGTATTTTAAACCATGGATACCCTAACCCCAGGCGACCTATTCTCCCCCTCAAAAGCCCGTCAACAACGCGCCCAAGCCCAAGACTGGGCGCAGATCGACAGCTGGCTAAGTTATAAATACGGAGGACGAAGCATCCCCATTTTCGAACGGAATGAAGAAACGTTAAAAGCCCTTCGAGCGCTCTCAACAGCGAATGAGCGCGCAGATGAAGAACGAAGTTTAATCGAGCGACTAGAACGAGAAATGTTGAAGGAGTTGAATACGGTATGTTGATTTAATTTGAATTATGTTAGGTGTGGTTTTGGTGATGGAGACATGGAGGGAGGATATATGCTAATTGTTTCTTATAAGATAGAACACCATCCCGACGATACAACCCTCCTATCAAACATAACCGTCTCCCTAACCCCCTCCGGTCACGAAAGCCTCGAAGCGCTAGCTAGCACAACCGTCGCATTAGACACACCAAACACGGATCCCGAAACCATCGCACACGCACTAATCCACCACACGACCACCGCACAAACACTAACGCAGCATCTCCAACGCGTCGAAACAATCCACACATACCTCCAAACCCAAATCACCATCCTCCGCACCGAACTGCAGAATCTCAAGTCCCCGGATTTCGCTGTCCCGCCTTCGTTGGTGCGGCAGACGCAGGATTGGACGAGGCAGACGAAGATGTTGAAGTCGAAGTTGAAGGAGTATGAAGATAAGCTTTCTGCTTTGTCTGCGGCGGCCCAGACAACTAGGGATAGGAATTCTGAGTTAGGAACTGCGGATGGGTTACAAAGGATTGCTACACATGAAAAGTCAGTAAAGGAGCTTAAAGAGAAGGTGGAAGTTCTAGAAAGTGAGGTCAAGCGATATGCAGGTCTACCTGCGGATAAGGAAGCAGCCAGGAGAGAAGTCAACGCGTTGGAACTTGAGTTAATTGGGTTAAGAAGGGAAAGAGATGAGTTGTTCGAAGGCCTAGTTCAAAGATGAGGGAGTTCCAAAAACAGGAAGCCCTATTCGAAGAAAAATATTGTTCGCATTACGAGGGGTATTTACTATCATAGGCTCATCTCCAAGGCTACATCCTCTCATAAGCATAATAAGACACAGTGAAGAAGTAAGAACCAAAGTACCATCGGTAAGATGACACGGACTGCAGGCCAGACGTGTATGAATCGCCATCCTCCAAACCAGAATATTAAAGGGAAAATGTATCTCGCTCCACACTACGCCATGCCTGTAATTTCGAAGCGAATCATAGTACGCAACCATAGTCACGTTGGTACTTATGACATATATACTTTAGGAAATCATCGAATCTCAGGTGTGATCTTCCAATCCTGAGTCCGAATCTTGATGCGCCGCTTCGCCGCCTAGATTCATAAGAGCAGGAAGAGAGAACGGGCGTAGGGTAGCGAAGTACTACTCTCCTAAAAGCTTAACCCAACCAAGTCTCATCTATGCGTTCACGCAATTAATACGACTCGTCGGAAGCCTCATTGCTCGACTCCATCTAAGACCTCTAACCTTTCGATCACGTCCCCCTGTCCATTGGGCTTTGAGTCCCAGTTCAGTCCATTGTTTGAATTTGTTTGCGAGCCTGTATTCGACACATCCACCATTATGGTATCATTGTCACGAGGAGGAGTGGGTGGTTTAGCTGGGTCTCGACAGACTGCTTCCGTTAACTCATTTTGATCATCAGCAGCCACGTAAACAATTCCTGTAGACGTAGCAGGGAACTTCTCTTCCTGCTCGAAGATTTCCTTGAGATCAGTGACTTCCGTAACATCTTCGTCGTTGTATTTCCGCCAGATATCGTTTTGGAAGTCGTGGATATAGATCCAGTAATGCCCACCGGAAGCGCTACCACGATGAATGAAGATGGAATGGAGCCTGTATGGATGGTCCTTGAGATCAGAAAAGAGGGAGTTGATCTCATCATCGATTTCCTTCATTTCTCGCTCAAGATAATCCGCTTCATTCCGTAGATGTTGTGCCTTGGATCTCAGATCCTCGGAAATAGGCCAGGAAGGCCCAGGCTTCTCGTCAACGTCAATCAGTACCCCCTCGTTGGGCTTTTGAAGGTCCTCAATATAATCGGCAGCATTGTCAACGACATCTGCAAGGTTTATCTGCAGTTCGGTTTGGTTTAGCTCCGCTTTACGCTTCTCGAATGCCTTGAGCTTCTGTTTTAGGTCCCACTGCTTCTTGTGACGGTCCAGTAACTCCTCTTTGGACTTTGACTTGGTTTTCTCAAGATACCGATCCAAATACAACGTGTCATCCAACCTGACATGGTGTGATACTTTAGTCGCCTTCCCTCCTTCAAAGACAAGTCGCCGAATGTTGATGATGAGAATGGGCGGTTGGACGGTTATCAATTCGTACTTGACAGTCTTTCCGGTGTTCTCTGATGCTACAGTTTCGAGTTCCACTAAGTCAAACTCGTCATCGAGAGCTGCGTACAAATGACGGTTCCTGTCACCTGGAGATGTCAGGATATGATCTTGTATCGCGCGATTAACTGCTGTTTTTCCGTCTGTAATCCTAGCAGTTGTGATCTCAGAGAAGAATAGCCTCTTTATAACATCTATTTGCTCGCCATCCTCCATCGTCCCATCGGCCTTTATTGCGCATGAGAAAAGATCAAAGATATTGTTTAAGATCTCCGCGGCATCCTGTTGTTGGGCAACGGCCTCAAGAGCTTTAAATTCAGAGTTAGATTGATTATTTGATTGCTGGCCATTTGGTTGTGGTCTCGGAGGAACCGGAGGGGGGTGTGAAGGCGGTTCTGGCTTGTTGCCTGACTCGAGTGAGCGAGGATCGATAGTATCGTCCGGTTCGGCCAGAGTTGAGGATGTATCGCTCGCTACTTCATGTTTATGGCTACCAAGAGAAGACAGATTGAATGCATTCAGTTGATCTGGCATTAGGGGTGACGGCACTCCCGTCTCTGGCATCATCGGACCCGCAATAGGCATACCCCCAATTTCACCTAAACCAGAAGGCGGCGTCTTTGGGCCTGAGTTATCCTCGATCGTAGCGTTGAATACACTGTCATCGCGGACCAAAGCCAGGAACGCAAGTCTCTGTTCAGGCCGCACGTATGTGTTGGGCGCGGTGATCATTAGATTGAAGAGCTTCCTCAACTCAAACATGACTGGAAGATAAGGTTAGTGGTAGATTGGAGCAAAAAGGGACGAGTCGCTTACATTCTTGCGCTCTCTTCACCTTGTCCGCACTGACGGTACTTCGGCCTACTCTCTTCTTTTCTAGTTCCTCGTGGTTAGTATCCTGCTTTTGGTCATTGAAATTGAGCACGAGATCGCGTAGCGGTTTGACAGTGAATAGGAATTGTAAGACGCTATTCAGATAGCAAGTATTGCCAATGTTCTGGCATCCAACAGGCCATGTCTCGAGTGGATATTTAGGCTTTCTAGGGGCGGCGGAATTGTCGAGGAGTCCGTTGCCATTCTCCGCACGGTCTTTGAAGATGAGGTTGAAGGCACGATCGAGTTTCGCTCGACTAGACGCATCGGAGGTTGGATCGGTGCCCCAGCTCTCCACTTGCATCCGCAGAACGTTGAAGTCAATGGGCGCGGTTCGGTCGTTAATGCCCAGCGTAGCGTACGCCTCTGCGACGTCCATGTCCGGCGCACTCATGGTGCCGGTCTCGAGCCAGCTCTTTAGCCGATCGCTCTTTCGATGTTCTGCGATGATTCGGACGGCTTGCAGGGCAATTTCGATGCTGCCAGGATTGTCACCCGTCTAAAGAGATGTTAGAAAAAGTACAGAGAGGGTTAGAAGGAGCAAAGAGTCGTGGTGGTGGAAATGAGGGCACAAGCGGATGACGTCAGGTCGTGTGGTGAAGGAAGTCGCCTGGCCGCCCTTCACTTACCTTGAGGGTAAACATAGTCTCGACAAAATCGTCAGGCTGGCCTGCATCGAGTCCCAGCCATGACAGCGCTTGGGCATACGTCTCGATGGCTTCAATCTTGTCAGTATGTGCATATTACAAACAACATATGTGCTCAACTAACCATTAGATGCCTCTTGTTGGATCCTTTCGCTCTGTCGGTCCTGTCCAATGATTCGAAGCATATTTCGTGTTTCGCTCTCCAACGAGGGACTGATGTCCTGAAGACGCGCTCGAAATTGACCAATGATGATCTCATCAGTCAACACCGTAGTATGGTTGGGGTTGATGCCAAAGTATTTGTACGCATCTTCAACCTCTTTGCGAGTTGTCTGGCCCTCAGAAGCGAGCAGCTGGACTTGGGTTTCCAGCATTGGGCTCTTTCTACCAACCGCAATGCCGTGTAGACACTCATAATAGTAACTCGAGTTGCCGAGATCCACCTCCACTTGCCTGGCATAGGCAAATAGGATCAGAGCATCCGCAAAGTCACCAATGGCGCCTAAACCCGCGTAGTGCGGGTGGTCCTCTTCCGCATTCTGGTTTTGGGCCCCCGACCGGGTGATAAATCGCCGTTGATAGTCTTCGCATCCAAAAGCCTTCTCGATTGCTCCAAAAGACGCTTTTGGATCAAACGATCCATTCCGAATGGACTGTTTTTCAGAGGCTGGAAACTCGGAAATCAATACGCTTAACTCGTACATAGTGTCCTCGATGTAAGTTCGGGTCGTGTCATCGTCGAAAGCGCTTTGTCGATCTTCTGGTTTTGGGAGATACCAGCAAAATGCTTCAGTCCCATCCTCTTCCAACTCCGTACCATTCGAAAACCCAAGCCCCAGGAGTAAATTGTCACAGTCCCGCCCAAATGTTTTTAAAAACTTCCGGTTGAGGAGTGGAATACGGGTTTTGCCCTTTTTTGGCTCTTGAGAGTCCCTCAGGTAACTGAAAAGATAGTCTAACCCATCGACAGACCTCGCGGGATAATCATCTGTTCGGCTTGGATCAATCTGCTTCGCCGCCTGCAGCCTCTCATTTAGACGGGACGGATCCGACAATAGCTCCTTGTACTCCTTAGTGATCCTAGGCTGTCGGAAACGGACCTTCACGTCTACGGGACAGGGCGGTGCCGAACACTGAAATTTATGGTACCCATCTAGCCGCGGCACAGCTTCCGGTTGGTATACAAAATGATGAAGAATGTAGTCTTGGTTTGGGCAAGGTCGGTTTCGCGCTCCATCATCTCGAAAGTCTACAACAACGTCCAGGTGTTGGCGACATTTGGTACAAAGCGAGGAGATTTTGTAGATTGTTGAGTGATCCGGTACTACGCCAGGTTCGGGCAGGATACTCTGCTCATGTTTTGTTATGAATCTATGTCTGCAGTTTATTGTAGGCACCGCTCGTTGGGCAGGAGCGTCCTTGTCGTATTGCGGGGGTGGATCCGTGAGGATGTTTCGTCCAGCGTGCTTTTCATATCGCGGATCATACGTGAGGATATCCTGAATAAGGCGAGGGGAAGTCTTCCCTGTCATGATATAGCTCGTTAGCTCTCCCAGAACGGCTCATACATAGCAAAATCAACATACCGGGCCGAGAAGGCATTTCCACCTCAGAACCAAAGTGGGGTTCTAATTACAAGAAATGTGGTAGATGAGGAAAAGGATCAGGAGTTGTAAATGTTAGCACAGCGTATAGGCGAAGCTGCTATACGAAGAGCGGACACGGGGATTGAAGGTGTAGGCGGCTGGCACAGCATTGAGGCGGCAAGGTAGTTTGTAACTTTGCGGGGCTTAATACGACCAAAAGCCACGCAATCACAAACGGTACGTGTCTTTCAATCAGCGCGCCACTTAGACAGCTCTCCGAAGCAACATGCCATACAGTTTAGTCAAGGAGTCGTGAATGTGCGGTTCGACAGGCAGCAAGATAGTTAGACGAAATCAATCATGTTGGGTTGCATAGTGAAAGGCGGAGATACCTGGCAGAATTTGGCTTGGTGACAAGGGTGGATGATCCGTAACCACACCAAAGCTCCAGGCCTTCGACATCACATCACCACCAGCTTCACACACCCTGCCCACCATGGCGCATCCGCAAGAATCCCACTATAGACCCGTCGACACGGTCAACGAGACGATCAAGACGACGATGATGACCACCAGCGCCGGTGCGGTCATTGCCGGTGTGCAGAACACCCTTGCCAAAACCAATTTCGGTGCTATGGGTGTTCTGACGAGGTTTGGAGGAACGATTACACTGTTTGGTACGGGGAACCGCTGAATTTGCGCACTAAATACATACCAGAAGCTAATTGAGGCTGTAGCTACGGTCGGAGGGGTATACGCATTCTCCAAGAACGCTTCAGCCAATCTGCGAGAGAGGGACGATTCATGGAACCATGCAATTGGAGGTTTCTTCGCGGGTTCCGCCGGAGGTCTTTTCAGTATGTGTCGTTTATTCACTATCACGGTCGAAGGAGGTACTGACTTCTTGTAGCTCGACGGCTTCCATTTGTTCTCGGAGCGGGTGTCGGTCTCGCTATTGTACAAAGCGCTTTCAACTATACTGGAGGCGCGCTAGGAGGGCAGGGCAGAGATCCCAATGTAGATGACGTAGACCGAAGGGAGTTCCTGAGGAGAAACCGGAGGAGGGACATTAACGAAACCATATCCGAGCTTGGTGAAGGCCGAGGTGAGTGGGGGAGTGACCATAAGCTGAATATCATATCTAACCATTGCAGGTGTATATGGACCAAATTACGAAGAGAGGCGGCGTGAGAGATTATCGGCCAAGTACAATATGGACTTCACTGGAGTTCCGCCTGCCCATTAAGCCGGCAAGCAACGTATTCTTTCACGGGACTTCGACACAGATGCAGCTATCGTGCAAAAGGAAGAGTCACCGTAGACTCTTGTATATATTAACAAATGCTGGGCGTTATTTTGTAGCATCAATTCCAAATTAGAAACGTAACCTGCGTTACACTGGAAATCGGCCGCAATGCTCCTTGGAAGAGCCCTCTGCTGTAATTCCCATGCCGAGGAATCTTTGAAGCTCAATCATGAGGAATTGTGCCTGCGGCAAGGAATAGTAGATAACAGCTGATATTGATTTATTCCCGGCTTATCAAGACATGCTCTTTAATCTGGTACAGCATCCAGTACCAAAACAAACCCATTTCTAGAATCCGGTGCTGAAAAGCCATAAAATCTGGGCATGCGTCAGAAGTCTGATCGGGAGTTGAGTCTTTCGCATGATAGCAATCGATTAACCCAATTCCGAATAGCTAGGGCTTAGAATTAAGGTGAATTGGCCGACGAACCGTAGTTGCCGTGACAAACTAGAAAAGCTGACCAAGAGTCCTGACGTCTATCGCAGCGGAGCTCATCCGACGACCCTGAACGCCACTCACGACGCAACCACGATGCTAAGTTGCCAATCGTCATTCTACATTAGGAATCACTTCGGACGACAGGCCCTTTTGATTTACCTAGGAATATCTTTGGATTTTTAGATAGGTCAGCTGGCACATGTCGTGCATCATGATCACCTGCTTGAAGTAGTGGTTTAAAGCTGTTTAACTTGACCCCACCATCCCGCGAAATCACCAACGCTGCAACCCTTGTCGGTGACTATCGTCACGTTTCTTCGTCATTGCACAACATAAAGCCTTCGTAACCCTAGTTCTAAACTCCTTTTCCTGGATCGTGATTTTAATTACAGAAGAAAACAATGGCTCAACAAGAACTATCAGAAAAAGAACGATTCTACCGCTACTTCCAGCAAGAATCCGCTGGTAGGTAGCTCCACCCACTCCATGCACACCTATGCAAACTAACCCACCCCCCAAGCCATCGAAAAACACATCAACGAACTCCCTCAGATAGCCACGATCGGGGGTGAGAGAATCGATGCTATCGAACACTGTTTAGCTGGTATAGATAGACTACAACAAGAAACCAAAGATGCATCTGGAGTTATTCCTGCATATGATCAACGGACGTATGGAGAGGTATATTTCCCTGATTTTCTCCCTCTTATTCCCATAACTAGGTTTAGGATCTAGAATAACTAATATATGATAAGGCTATAACCACCCTCCGCGAAAAACTCCAACAAACCCGCACAACATTTGCCCCAAAAACCAAGTTCTCCTTTAAATCCGCGAGGAAAGCCCCAACCACCAGCACCAAACCCTCAAACTCTCAAAACGGCCTCTCAACATCAACAACGACCTCTACAGACGGAGGACCAAAACCCGAATCCGCAGGCTTATCACTAACGAACCATTCACACACATCCATCCGAAACCCCTTCACAAAAACCCCAACCCCAACTTCAGGAACCATAACAAATATCCAACATTCCGTGATCGATTTATCCTCTCCATCACCCACCCCAACTACTAAACACACCCTAACGGGTTTAATCATCAAGAATATATCCAAATCTTTACTCATCTGTGGGAATGTTGATGGACCCGCTCATATCACTGACCTCCAAGATACAGTCCTCGTGGTTACGTGTCGGCAGTTTCGAATGCATGGGTCTAGGAATGTGAAAATATATCTGCACTGTTCTTCCAGGCCTATTATTGAGGATTGTGAGAATGTGCGGTTTGCGCCGCTGCCGGGGGTTTATGTAAGTTTTGTTGGGTTTTGGGGTTTGCGTTGGGGTTTTAACTGATGGTTTTGTAGGACACTGCCTCGACTGCTTCTGAAAACCAGTGGGATAAGATTGATGATTTTAAGTGGTTGAAGGCGGAACCGAATCCTCATTGGAGCATCCTTCCTGAGAGCGAGAGGGTGGATGAGCAAATCTGGAAACAGGTTGTACCGGGTGGAGAGGGAATAGAACTTGATGAGATATTAAAGACCGTGGGAGTTGACTTCAGGGCGTAGGTAGTGGTATTTGACAGGAACTAGGGTAAATGATTGGGTGGGCTGGAGTTTTTCAATGTAAATATGAATACTTCAAGATAATCAGATATCCGGTATAAATAAACGCGGCAACAAAGGCAAAGAAATCAGCCTTGCCATGTGTTTCGAATCATGATTATTCTCTAGGATGAAAGATGTGTCTCTACTAAACTAACTCCCCAGCTCCACCCTCTTCCTCAACACCCCTCTAGCATCATTCTCTCCAAGCACCTCAATCCCCAACTCTTCAAGGACATCCCTAGCGCTCTTGTTATCAGCAAAAAGCCTCCTCTCCACCTCCCAAAGCCCCATTCCTTCACCATCCTCTGTTTCCTCGCCTTTTTGTGCATCCCCTTCCACACCATCATCACCTTCAACATCCCACGCATCCCATCCTTCTTCCTCACCCTCTTCACCCGCCGCCCTAGTCTTGCGCTTCGAGTCCCCTTTAACCGGCAAACCGACCAATTTAGCACCCTCGATACATTTTCTTAGTCCGACTGCGGCGACACCACTACCGACGTTGGCGTCTACGACTCGAGATATGGCGTTGAGATCGGTGATGAGCTGGGCAGCACCGGCCGTGGAGAAAGAGTGGCTGTTAAGAACGCTATCCCAGATATTGTTCGAGATAGCGAGGAGTATGTTGCGCGTGATGCGACGTAGAGGTGCGGGAGCTAAAGCGCGAGAAAGAAAGCCAAGTGTCGTTGAGAGGTGGGAGATGAGGGAGTCGAGTTCGGCAGTCGGAGAAAGAGATGTTGAGGAGGTCGAAGTTAGTGTGGCCCAGGGGTTAACGTTGCCGTATGGTCGTAGTGCTTCTCGAATGTTGTTGGTGAGAATGTCGATGATGATGCCTTCGCTACGTATTCGGAGCCTAGAATATGCACCCGCAGTTTCGTCGAAGAGAGCACCGCCATCGCCTTCGGAGCCTACGGAACTAGAAGTGCGCTCTGCAATGTCGGAAACAGTCATCGGACCTTTGATGGCTGGAGTCGATTGGCGAGCTCTAAACTGAAGTTCTTCCCAAAGTTCGAGGAAGAACACATCGTCGCTCCAATCTCGCATTGCCCTTTCTAAGTAATCTGCACTCCCATAGATTTTGCATAGGCTCTCTAACCCTTCGAGGCCTTGCAATTTCATTTGCTCTTCGCGGGTAATGCCTTGAACCGTTCGACCAAATGTAGAGGTCTTACTAAGGTACGCTTCGAGACCGTCATGAAGCCGACCATGGAATTTGTCGAATATGGAGATTTGGATATCTATTAAAAAGCGCAACTTTTGGGAGAAAGACGTCAGGGGTTTGTAGTGATCTGTTGTAGTTCGTTAGAACTGATTTTGCTAGGACGAGAAGACTGGTCGCACCTGTGATTGTTTCTAAAAGATCGTTCACGCGAATGGCACCTTTGGTAGGTTTGGTTGCCTTGGGATCGACGCTTTCAAAGTCAAGATCGCTGTAATCAGGCGCTTCGATAATACTTCTATATCTTGCCAAGGCAACTGGATGTCATGAGCAACGTCCAAGCTTGATAGCGGGATAAGGTCGTCCTTACAGTCTTTTTCTACTTCAAGCCACCGACCAAACCAGTCTTTTTGCACCAAGACATCCCATGCAATTCCTTTCCAGCCCTCAATTCCATAACCTGCGTCATATTTCCACTCTTCCCGGATTGTGGTATCAAAAGTCATGATTTCATGTATCAGATGACTCAATAAATGTGGTTGACCGGCCACTTGTGGAAGTACAGAGAAAACCTTGTTCTTGAGCATGGGGAGTACGGCTGTGATGAAAGCGGATGTTGCATCAATATAGACAGGGTTCATGGCAAGATCTGTTCCTCTAAAATGATCTAAAAGGGCTGGCTGTAGGTTATTCACAATAAATGTATTATAGTCATTGATTAAGGTGTTGATGTGAGAGAGGAAGTACTCTGGTTTATCAAGTCGGTTAGTCGGTCGGTCACCTTCAAAATGGTAACGGAATCTCATTTCCAGGGGTTCTACGAGGACTTCCAGGGGGAATAGCACGGCTGGAAATTTGGAACCGGGGACGTTTTCTGCAGCCTCCAGTTCTGGGAGTTGCAGTTCGAGTAATTTGCCAACGGCAGCATTCCATTCGTCACGCAGGTTGCCCGCCAGTATGGCTTTAGGCGTAGGCCATTTCAGCTTCTTGAGAACAGAATCTAACTCTGCAGAGAAGGCATCCTTGATCTGTCTCCGCAAGGTTTGGGTAGTCTTGACGATGTGATCAAGGAGGTGGGGAGCACCTGCATCCGCGGCAGCTTGCAGGTCAGTCAAACGAGTAAGCAGGGACTGGAGCTGCTTGAATGGCTCGATAGCGGCGTCGTTTGACTTTTGGAGCTGCGACTGGGCTTGCTTGCTAGGGGAGTGTGTTAGCAGACAATAATATCGAGAGGAGCAGAACCCCCAGAACGGACCTCAGGGTATCGACGTCGTTGAGCAGCTGGACGTAGCCATTGGCGACATCCAGACGGTGCAGCTTGTCCATGTTCGCTTCGAAACGTTGTACAGCTTCATCGCTGGTCTCGGCGACGGTAATGGCCATCAGGCGGCGATCAATGTCCTCCTGATCTCTGGCAAACTGTTGTGCACGCTCCTGCAGCGAGACCTGGTGGCTGCGTGCGGCTTGCTTAGCTCCACTGAGATCTCTTTCGGCATCCTCCAGCTATGAGTAAGATGATTAGCAGGTGGCAGGGTCCGTGTTGAAGTGGTAGAAGCGCCTTACCTGCTGCTTGAGCAGGCCATGCTGGTTGCGGATGTTGGACAGCAGGGCATCTAGGGAGTCGAGATCGCCGAGCGTCTGGAGCTTGTCGTCGAGATAGTCCGCGACTCTTGTCTGGGCATGCGCATCATCGTGGAGGGTGGCCATGGTTGCCATGGCGGGGCGTGATGCTACTACTGAGGGAGTGCTGGAGATTGCAGGTGGCTGAGGGCAGACGGATCTGGGGTAGGATAGCTAGGTGGTAGGTGTTGCAGGCACACGGCGGCGGCGATGGTGGCGTGGATGGGCCGCGGGAGCATCAGGTGATGAATGGTGTGGTTTTGGACGCTGGAGTGGTCGACGTTACAGAGGTTGTGGGGGGGGCCAGGAGAGAGACAGACACAATCCAGAGACCGCGACGATAACTATGTGCCACAGAAGGAGCGATCGTGGGCGGATGGTGGGCGGCGGTGGGCGAATGAAAGCCCCGCGATCTTCACGATCTGGCAACAACGTGGAAGCATGGGCCGGCCGCCTTCTGGACAAGCGAGCCGCCGACTGGCGTCGCATGTGGCTTGAGCTTTTTTGGTGGTCGCCGCCCAGCAAAAAAAATCCATGGCGGCGGTATCATCAACCATCTTCCAGGCTTGTTTGATTTCCCACTCTACACCTCCCGCGCGACTAGGCCATGCCGTGTTCCACTTCGCTGCCTTGAACTGTGCTGCTTGTACCTCCCGCTGCTCTGCCGACCCGCCTATTTATTGCGACTGCCTCGCTCCGTTCGTTCCTGGACTCCCCATCTGCCAAATCTCCCTTGGTCGGCTTGTCCCGAGATCCAGTCCGTCTCTCTCGATTCCCGCTAGTCTTCTCTCCAATTCGCCACCATGCCTAGGGAAAACAAGAAGCGCGGTCGCCGTGAGGAACAAAAGAAGCGCAAGAGGGAGCTGCAGCAACAAGAGGAGGACCAACAACATGGGCACAAGCGTCAAAAGCCCTCCCTCGAAGAGGCGGACATGATTCCCTTGGAGGACGAGGAGCAACCTTCCCAGAATGACGCCTTCAACAACGTCACACGCCCTGATGACACTCCATTCTATGGAATGCTCGACGAGGAAGAGCAGGAATACTTCAAGCGCGCAGATGATATGCTCGAGTTGAATCAGTTCAATGATCCAGAAGAGCGCTCCTTGTTCCTCGAAAATGTCTATCGCGAAGCTGACGGCAAGGAATTGAAAATCGCAAATAGCCAGTCATGCTCCCGACTCATGGAACGTCTGATCCAATTGTCCACACCTGAACAGCTCAAAGGACTTTTCCAAAAATTCAGCGGCCAGTACGTCTTCGATCACTAATTCTCTTATGTTGTGCTAATGTAGTACAGCTTTCTCCACCTCGTCCAACATCGCTTCGCTTCGCACTGCTGTGAAGCTCTCTTCATCCAAGCGGCACCAATTGTTACTCAGGAAGTAGTCAACCCTGAGCAGCAAAACACTCCGCCATCTTCCGACCCCAACGCAATATTCGTGTCCATGGAGAACCTCTTTCTATACACTTTGAATGAGCTAGAAGGCTACCTAGGTTATCTCATGACAGACCGATTTGCTTCGCATGTTCTCCGTGTTCTTCTCGTTGTTCTCGCTGGTGTCCCTCTTGAAAGAAATCAGAAGCAGACTCTGCTACAAAGTAAAAGAAAAGAGAAAATACGCGTAGTCGGGGCGGATAAGCCAACAGAGTGGAGTCTACAGCAAAGAACAGTGCCAGAATCGTTCACAAGTGCTCTTGAAAAGGTCATCAATGATAGTGTTTCAGGGCTTGATTCAACCTATCTGCGAGCGCTCGCGATGCACCCGACGGGTAATCCGACTCTACAGCTATTCCTACAACTTGAACTTTCCAAGTTTGGAAAATCACGGGCCAAAAACGAAAACTCCATAATTCACAGACTGCTTCCAGATGACCCAATTACGGAAGGTACTGAGAGTGCATCGTTTATTAACGGTCTTGTCTACGATCCCGTTGGTTCCCGCCTTTTGGAGACAATTATTCAATATTCCCCAGGAAAATTGTTCAAGGCAGTGTACCGGGAGTTCTTCAAAGAGCGCATGGGGAGCCTGGCGCGCAACGAGATTGCGGGATATGTTGCAGGCAAGATTTTGGAGAGGCTCAGCAAAGATGATTTGGACGAAGTCACCGTCCAAATTGCTGATCAGATACCGAACCTAGCGGAACGCAATAGAACAGCCATCATCAAGACCTTGATTGAACGTTGCGTTGTCCGAGGTGTACGATTAACACCCATTACTGCACAACTCGAGAAGGCTTATGGCGGTCATAACGGGTTTGAAGTTTCGCGGCTGCTCAAGCTGGGAGAGACATTATCAGATGACGGCAAAAATGAAAAGTCTGAAGCTAAACAGCATGCGCACCCCGACAAAGTTCATGGATCGCTTCTTGCACAAACCATGATTACTGTACCGGGACCGTTGGCTAACCTGGTGTTTGACTCCTTGGTGCGACTTGGACCGGCGCTATCTCTAGTGGTAGCAAAGGATCCCATTGCATCAAGAACGCTGCAGGCTGCACTTGTTTCACCCAATGCGCCTGTCATATTTAGGAGGAAAATGATCCAGCAATTCTACGGTCATATAGGAGAAATGGCGTTGGATCCCTCGGCATCACATGTGATCGATTCGATCTGGGAAGGCACGCATGCGTTGGCATTTATTCGAGAGAGGATAGCAGAAGAATTGGCAGAGAACGAGGCGGCATTGCGCGAGTCTTTTGTTGGAAGGGCGGTATGGCGAAACTGGAAAATGGATCTGTATAAGAGGAGACGAGGCGATTGGGTCAAGCAGTCCAAACAGAACGCCGGCAACGACGGCTTCCAATCGTTCCCAGAACCGCAAGACCAAACGAAGAAAGGACAGCCAAAGAACGGCAAGCACCTCACGGCAATTGAGCTGGCCAGGCAAAAACACGCGGCTGCCAAGGTCAAAAAAGGGAAGGAGCTGGAGAAGGGAAAGGGAAAGGGCAAGGCGGTCGTGGCGTGATGGATGCAGACACCAAAAGCAAACGGATCCATGGGTGGATGGTGACGATTTAGATCTCTAATTCGGCGAATAAGGCGGTCTAAAATTCTGCCGGCAATATTTTTTTTAATTACTTAGCTCTCCCGATGTTGCCATCCCACTTTGTGACGTCGTGATGTTTGCTCTTCTCTTTTCTCCTTGAGATTTCATTTCGTCTTTCCTCGAACTTTGCCATCCTTCTATCTCAATACCTTCTTGCTATATTGCAACATGATGGCTAATGGAACTCAAGAGAGGCCTCTGAACAGGGCAGACGAGGTCAAAGAGGTACATGCTTCTGGATCATACGCCAATTCCTTAATAACTCATGGTTACAGCTATTAGACGCCGTAAAGGAGCTTATCGTACCGTACATACGTTCTGCAGATGAAGATGCAAACATAAAGCATACTGGCCATGGGTTAGTAGTACCAGGAAGCGGCCCAAGGACTGTCTTGGTTGAACACCATCCACCCAAACAGCTCGAAAGCATACTCGACCTACAGATTCCCGAGCAAAGCCAAGGAAAGGACGGACTGGTTGAGCTTGTTCAAAAGGTTCTTCAATATTCTGTCAACACATGGGACCAGGGCTTTATGGATAAACTATACGCTTCCACCAATGCCGTTGGCGTCGTCTCTGAATTACTCCTCGCGGTCTTAAACACCAACTCCCACGTCTACCAAGTCTCGCCCGTCCTTACTCTGATCGAAAAGCATGTAACACGCTTTCTTGCAACCCTCGTTGGATTTGATTCTCCTCAAGCTGGTGGTATCGGTCAGCCAGGTGGCAGTGCCTCGAACTCCAGTGCCATAGTAATCGCTAGGAATACCTTATATCCTGAAACCAAGACCAAGGGACTACAAGGAAAGAGATTCGTACTGTTTACGAGCGAACATGGTCACTATAGCTTGGAGAAAGCAGCGCAAATGTTCGGTCTTGGAAGTGATGCTGTAATAAGCGTCCCGGTGGACGACGCCGGACGAATGAAAGCATCAGAGCTAGAACGTCTAGTGACCAGATCCAAAGACGCCGGTGAAACTCCTTTCTTCGTGAACGCCACAGCTGGTACAACCGTTCACGGATCCTTTGACCCTTTTGACGAAATTGCCGATATATGCCAAAGGCACAATCTCTGGCTCCACGTCGACGGCTCCTGGGGTGGTTCTGTCCTCTTCAACGCTGAATATAGGGCTACACGCCTCAAAGGCGTTGAGCGTGCCGATTCCTTCGCAGTAAACCCGCACAAAATGCTGGGTGCTCCAATGACTTGCTCCTTCTTACTGGGACGTAACCTCAACCAATTCTGGAAATCAATGACCCTTCCCGCTGGCTATCTCTTCCATAACGAATCTGACACTGCAGCGACGGATATTTATGATCTAGCTGATCTAACACCGCAATGTGGTCGCAGAGCTGATTCACTCAAGTTCTTCCTCATGTTGAATTACTACGGTCTTGAACACTTCAGTAACCTCGTTCAGAATGGCTTCGAGACTGCAAATTACCTCATCGAGCTTCTGCGAAAATCAAATGGTTTCGTTGTCATCTCCCCAGCTCCGCTCCCGTGTTTGCAGGTTTGCTTTTACTGGGCTAAGGATGGCAAGCTGGATGCGGATGCGTCGAAAAATAGCGATGTGACACAAAAGATTGCTCACAAATTAATCAGCAGGGGATTTATGATTGATTATGCGCCGGGGGAACAGGGTAAGTTCTTTAGAGTGGTTGTTAATGGGGGTACAAGGAAGGGAACGGTCGAAGGGTTGGTCAAGGGAATTGAAGAGATTGCTCGGGAGCTTGAGTTTTAGATGAAGATATGTCCAAACAGGGGACTATGATGATTTAGATGTTTGTACGTAGACTGGAGGCATATATCTATATCAACAACGTTAAATCATAGACGTTTTCTTCATTCCAAAGCGAAAAGTTAGAGCAAGCCTACACCAATCAACATTCATCATCAATTACCTTACCTCACATTAACACAACCATCCTCCACACTCATCCCAATACCAACCCAACTTCCCAATAAACCTTAAAAAAACTTACCATCCACGCCATTCCCCTCACCTCACAGTTCAACAGCCAGCCCACCAAACCCCTCACCTCCCTCCCACCATACCGAATAACCCAACACCCCAGGTAATAAGATCACCCCCGTTCCCCCGTCCCCATCCCTGCAAACCCCGTTTCAAACGACCCCCAGTCTCGGAAGATTTCCATCCCCTGCACAGAACCCTCAAGGCGCACCAATCAAGACCGCTTATCGTGGCGATCGCGATTCGGATTTGGGGGCGCGTGTGTTTCAGGGAATTTCCTGCGTGCCATGCGGACATATGTACCGAGAACATGAGTAGTTACACGAGGAAGGTACTGCGTAGAGAGGTGGAAGGGTGGAAGGGTGGAAGGGTAGAAGGTAGGTGTGGCGCGATGGGTGTGTGGGTGTGGTTGGGATGAGTGAGGCTGAGTACCGTACCTAGAGTAAGTGTAGAGGAGAGAAATACGGGGAGTTGTGGAGGCAGGTGAATGTGGTTTCTTTTGATTGGTGAGTTGGAATGTGGGGATTTTTGTATAGATGACACACTGGTTGTTTTTTGAACGAGCGTTTCTAGAACTTTTGTTCAGCTTGGTTTTGTGAGCTAATGGGTGTGGTGGGGTGCTAAGGTTAGTTTTTTGTCTACCCATCCACGTGCCATCCAGCCATGCTTATTTATGATGTTTTGTAAATTGTGTATGAGTAAGCTGTTGTTTAATAGTGATCTAATTAACAAACTTCTTGAACATGAAGGTTGATGATAGTAAGAATTACTACTGAGTACAAGTATCTATCTATATCATTTAACACGAGAGATATAGTTGTGAGGTTACATCCCACCCAAACATGAAAAAAAAGATCATCATAAAATCCTTCCTCCCAACCGCCTATATCCAATCACTTCCCCACCAAGACCAACGATCATCACCAAGAAACCACAACCCAAGCTTGGCTGAACCCCAAGCGTTTTACATCCTACGTCACTTACGGCGGTTAAGCGCCAAAAGCTTTCTCCAAGCTTCCAAGCTTCATGAAAATCAACCAAATAACTAAATTCATGCGTGAACTTCCCATAGTCAAAAATGCTGTTACCGAGGTATTATCAAACCAAATCACTCACTCAACATATACAAATCCAATTACCACTCAAAAGCCAACCCCAAGGATAAATAAAAAAGAAACTCCAATACGAACTCGCATGTATGTGCATGTGTATGTAAAGTAAAGAATGCCTCTCAAAAAATGTGGATCCCCGTTTCAAAAATTTTTCAAAAGAACCTCAACTCCTTCAACAAGGCTGACGTCAACCCCTCCTCAAACCCTTCCTTAAACCAGGTTAAACCCATCACCCACGCGGCCCTTCGTAGCCACCGCTGTGGCTATGCCCGTATAATCTTTTCCGGGGTTGTGGTTCTAATTTCCAATCTTCAAAGAAGAACGAACAAACACGAAGATCCTTCTCCGAATCCACGCAAATCCCCGAACGTATGTATGTAAAGAACGTACTCTATTCCATCCAATGCTTGTAGTGATATTATTTTTGGACCTCGTGACCCTGAGAATCCTGTCACGTGCCTTTTGCCCTAAAATAGCAGGGTGCAGAGACCGATGAATGCGTTGCGTGTGCGTCAATTAACTTCCGGAACTACCGGCGGTCTAAACTCGGCGTTCAGGGCCTGTTGGTTTGAAGATCAGCTGGAATCGAGACGAGACGAGTCCGAATCCGAAAGGGTTCAGCATGATGGTTCATTGTAAAACGTCGTATAGTAGTTAGGATGAAATTCGTTTGAACTATAAGCTATTTAGACAGGAAGAAGATGGTTTGAAATGGGGCCGCTTTTTGCACCAGACCAAGCCTTTGTCCAACCAAGATGAGGGGTAAACTTGGTTAGACTAATGTTTGGGTGGGGATATGAGAGTTACTAGAGAGGTTATAAGGTAGTTGGGGGAATTGGGAGGGGAAAAGGTTGCGGAATACGGAGAGGATGTGAAGGAGTGGACGGGCTTGACTTTAAAGTCAAAGTCCAGCCATCACCAATGCGACGGATATCTAAAAGGAAATGAGAGAGAAGGAAATAATAAGAGAGTGACACCTGAGTTCCGTATTCTTCGCCCCCTACCAAGGATATAGCAGCGGCCGTGTGGTAGACCGCCCTGAAGGAAAAACACCTGTTCTAACGCCAAAAGAAAATTGACCTATATAACACAAAATTTCACGATAGTACGGCCCAGTCGTTGAGAGCATATCGCTAACAAAAAAAGCATCTTCCGCACGTCGAGTCCTCGACCAATTAATTCGCTGTTTAATAACTCGACAACTTGGAAGAGGATGCGAGTAAGATGTATTCTTTCTCTCGTCAAACATAACCGCACCGGGGGGTCCCAGTGCCCATGACATAATACGGTAGACGGATAAGGTGGAAGGTAAAAACGGATTGATTGGGCTGGATTGAGGAAAGTCGTTGATGCAAGTCGAGGCGGAATTAGAAATCGCTAAAGAGAAGAGGAAAAGACATGCAAGTGACAAGAAGATCTGGTCTTCAACCTGCCATGCCAGTATCCGCATCAAAAGTTGGTGACCTATACATTTGTAAATAACAGAGTTCTCCATGGATGATTTCTCGAACTTTAGACATACCTTCAATATCCGTCTAGAGTAATCCTCATTGTCAGCAATGCTTCCACTGCTCTGTCTGCGCATCATCTCGGGGTCGAGTCGGGAGTCGTTCATAGATGAGTTGCTTGTATGTCCCTTGTTGCCCGATACGAAAGAGTTGAGATTGGCCTGTCGCAGGTGCTCTTCTTCAAGCTCACGTCGCTTCTTCTGCTTTAAGTACAAAATGACACCTCCGATGATAGCAGCAAGCACAACAACTCCGACAACGACACCAGCGGCGATGCCGGCCTTGTTGGGTCCTCCACTACTCTTCTTGGCTGCGGAGGTTGAAGGGGCGACCACGAAAATGGTGGAAGCACCCTCTGTGGCGATTGGAGTGGATGATGGTCCGGTGCTGGACGAAGAGGCCGGCTCGTAGTAGTCGATTTGATTTCTCGTGATACCGGTTAGAGATACCCACCATTTCTTGTTTCCACCACCTGTACAGGTCAATATCGATGTCTTATAGTGCCAGCGGTAACTTACAGTAATTGGTGTCGATTCCGCTGCAAGGCGTGTTACAAGTCTTGTTATCCACTTGGGCATCTTTCGCAGGTATCAAATCTCCACAATAGCAGTTGGTTCCGTCGACAAGACCTAGAACAGGCTTCTTAAGAAGAATGCAAATTCCTTGGCAGTTTCCTTGACTTTGAAACAGGTATTCACCATGATCTTGCAAAGGCGTTGCATCCTCAAAGCAGCCTATATCCGTCATTGAATTTGGCGAATAACTTGCTGTTGGCGTAGCAATCGATTGTACGGTGGACGAGGGTTCGTCGGCTGCAGCGACGAGCGATATTAATGACGCCGCCGCCACCAAGGACGACATGAATGTGGATGTGAGCATTTTGATTGTTTTGGTGGTTTGCGGCTAATTGTCGACAGTAGAGGTCTCAAAATGAACGACAACCACTCGTCTGGGTACCCGAGTAGCCCCTGCTGATGATACTGTGAGAAGTTTTCTCGAGGCGGTCGTGGTATTATATCACCTTTGGGCTGAACGGAGTAGACTGGAGGCGGGAGTCGTCGTTGTCGGTCTATCGAGCTGTGCAAACAGGCAGTGTTGGTGTTTTGCTGGGCTAGGGGATGATGCTTCGATGATTGTAGATGACGGTCGGGCGACGGGTTCGACGAGGACGATGGGGATGGGTCGACGATGACGAGAGCGGGATGGTCACGATTACAAGTTGGATGAGATTGTCCGGCAACGATGTTGTCTATGGGACAGCTCCGTGCAGCTGAAGGGACTCGGTCAACGATGTCCAAGTGATTGCCGAATTCGAAACGCTTCGTGTTGGAATTGTTGGCTGGCTTCTGGTGGTCGCACCCTGGAATGTGTGTTTCGCGTTTGACACCCCTTTCGACTCGACGGCAGCCAACAACAGAGCAGGACAGGTCAGGTCTAAGGAATGTGGACGGGCGGTTTGGTGATGGGAAGCAATCAATGAGCGTGAGATGGAAGTCGACAGAACAACTGATAACGAGCGGAGGAGTCGACGAAGAATGGATTCAACGGTGACTTGGACAGGACAGGCTTGGGGAAAGGAAGGGCAAGGTGGGCCAAGTGCTCGAAAAGGAGGATGGGTTGATTATTGGGGGGCGCACGGGGGATAGGACGAAATGAGAGACGAGGGCACAGACCAGCCGCTTCCCTGCGCTCCCCTGCACTCCCCTTGGGCCTCGTCGAGAGCTTCACCCTTTGGGCGTAGTCAGCGCCTCGCCGTCCGGCCAAGGCCTGGTTGGAGGGCTTGGAGGGCGTTGCAATTTGCAGGCTGCACACGCGATCCCGGCCATGACGAGGCCGCCGCCTTATCATCGCCCTTGCCCTCGCGGCCAGACACAAAAGCGAGCGAGCTTGCGCTATGTAACATGTAACTAATAGTATGCCGCGACGACAAATGTACATACAGTACATGTACAAGTATAGTGCGCTGCTGGGTGTCTGCGCACCCTCGCGGCCGCTGTCCAGCGCGTCGTCGTATGCAACTGCATAGGTGCTTGGCGCTGCACTTTACATACTGCATCCCACCAATTCCACCCCTCCAATCCTTGCGTTGGAGGCCACCGCGAAACACACGCTTCCCGCCAGCGCCCATCCCGCACCCTTCCTGTGCGACCTGCGCGCTGCCTAGCGACCTGCTGTACCGAGCATGAATGATTGATTGCGATGGCCGTTGCCGTGTTTCCTCAGCCAGCTGCCGGGTCGCGCTGGGCCAGGTGAAGCAGGTCGGAGTGGAGTTGGTCGTTGGTCATCATCAATCCAGGCACCGCCTCCTGATTGGCCGCGGTTTCAGCCATTCGCTGTCGTGGGACTCGTGGCTGACTCCCGCCCGCTGCCGGTGCACCAGCGCACACGGAGAAGGCCAACTCTGCACACGAGAGACGCGTTGCCCGTGAGGAAGGGGGGAAAAGGCCTCGACAAAAAGGCCTCGAGGTGGAGTCTGCTGCTTATTTTCACCACGAGCGCCCGAGTCAGCGGTGCCGGTGCCAGTGCAGTCGTGTTCGAGACAGCTGCCATCTGCCCGCCTCAGGATTCCTGAAATAGGGGTCTCCGGCAACGTTGGCCTTCGAAAATAGAGCTGCGATGTGATGCCAGTTGAGTGGATTCATTCCTCCAGCCTCAAAACCAGCTGTCGGAGCCTCCATGCCCGCTCGTTGGTTGCGTTGGCGTAAATGGCGATCGCCAGGAACCTTGGAAAGGCTTGCTTCCGAGCCCAATCGGGGCGACTGTGTAACGTATCCCGCTGATTCACCCTTGTAATGAAACATTTTCCCGATCCGAATCCTATTCACGACCTTCAACCATGTTATAATATCTATTCGACGCGACCGCACCCATTGATGCCCACTCCTGCCATTGCCTGCCGAACAGCAGCGCATTCCGTCACCAAGCCTGCTTCGCCGCATGTTTGGATCACCGACGAGCTCCTTACCGAAGTATTTCATCGTTTTGCTCAAATTTCGCCCGCTGCACAAAAACGGCATGGAAGCCATGTACCAGGCCCATTGGAGGCCAGAAGAAGAGCTTCCCGGCGGCGTTTCATGGGCCTTTCAGTCTCTGATGCATCTGGTGCTCCTCCTTCTCCTGGTCTCTTAGAACTCTTTAAATTCCGCTCATCACGCTCGCCGCCCTCGTGGACCTATAAACCACCATCGTTGTCCAAGCCGAGAGAGCCACCGCAACTGCGTGCGTTCCCCTCAAGGGTTCCTCTCACCAATTCCAATATACTCACAATAGGTTAGCATGGGATGACTCGGGTCTACCTCCACCTCCATTTCTACCCCCCGTTCCGAGAGAGACACCCTCTCATCCTCAATCCACAATACCTGATCGTCCTGATACACAGCACTTAATTCACACTATGACGCATACTGATCGAGCTGTGAGAAGGGGTGGAAAACTCTATTTTCCACTATGGAATTACAAACAACGCATTGTAGCTTTTCGAAGTCGTGTCCAAGGAAAGATACCAGTTTCAGACATGAAGGACATATTCTTGGCTTATTGCCCTCCTGGGAATGAGTTAGAGTTTAGTCGGTCTGCTTTTCACCATCTCCTCAAAAACAATTGCAGCTTGACCCGGATCACTGGTTTTCTTCTGGATCCCATCATGAATCCGCCAGGGACTGGGAATCTACCTGAACTTGTATTCCATTTCCGGGAATCACAAATCCAACCTCACTGGCCAACATTTTGTTCCAAGGTCATTGAATTGATTGAGAACCAAAGATTAGAAACGTGGGAAATTCTAAGGCTTGCACGTCACCTGATCCGTTTCCCCACACATAAATGCTTTCCTGAAATCATGTTCAAGCCGGATGAGCTCTGTCGAAATATGTGGGAATCAGCTTTGGTTCATTTGCCAATCGCTTCAGCCCATCTGTTTGACCGTTCCTTTCTTAATCACCTATTACGGGCTCTGCCGGAATTTTCGTACCTTGATGCCAAGTTCGATGATCACGAAGCTCCATACAAGCTCAATGAGACTGTCAGAATATTCGTGAACTTTATCACACAGTCACAGGGAGTAGATCCTTGGCGTCTCACTTTACTTTTAAATTCCATACCGGAAGAAAAATTGCTTTCCTGGATCAATACGGCCACTCGCAAAATGGTAGAACACAGAGCTGAAATCGGCGAGGAAACTCTTATTCAATGGCTGAACGGGTTCACAGTTGTTGCAGATACTGACCAACGTCTTGCTAAAAGTATTTTCAGCGTAATCTACCAATGCCTCTCTCACAACGGTATCGACCTTTCATCACTACATGGTCACTTTATGGCGCGAAAACCGCGCGACGCAATTGAATCGATTCTTGAGTATTGGATAGCTAAAGACGTTCTAGCATGGGAGACACATATAAGCTATTCCAGCTTCAAAAAGTTCGTGGAGTATTTCAAGAATCATCTACCTAAACGAAGGGATTGGAGTTTCGATGCATTGCTTGTTGAACTCCTTCAACAAATGCATATGGCAGGCATGCCTACTGGTCGAGCTTTCGATCGTATAATTGATTTCATTTATCAGCGCAAACGCCGTGGTGGTCCAAAAACTCTGTATGCCTTTCTTAGAAGGATGTACCAAAAAAATAGGAACCAACCACCGCCCATGTACGACCCGATGAGCCCCGATCAACTGTATACGATCTTACGAGAAACAATGGATTCCAACCCAGAGGTGGCGTATTTATTGGCTGGTGTGTATGATCGAATGAATATCGAATCAGATCCGGCATTCCCTGTCCAAAGCCTCGCTCAATTCCTGATAACCAAAAGAATAACATTGAGCTTGATTGCGAGCGCGAAGAAGTTCGGACATCTGCCAGCAGTTTATCATGATACACCCTTGGACTCTCTTATAAATATTTCAAACGAACTCATCCACCAGATAGCGTATCAGTATGCTATGGATATGGAACGTAGTACTCGCGCAGTTGGCCGCGCCATTCGCATATTATATCTATATTCGCTCCGACAGAACCTGCCGTTTGGTCCACTAATGTCTAAGGCGACGACTCATGCTCTCATTGTCCGGCCTTTACAGGAGAATAGATTCGTTACCGTGGCCCAGTTTGCCTGGGTAAGACATATAGTTGGAATAGTTGAAGGCGAAGCAGCTAAATCGCAACTTGATAGGGTATTCTGGGAGTGGAGAGGCAGGCTTATCAAGTTAGCAAAGAAAGAATTCGTTGAGAGTGGTGGAAACCCGGTTGAAAAGGCCCATGCCAATACTATGAAGAGACTAGGGCTTATTTGAAGCTCATATACCCGGATGTTGAATCTAATGAGAGCCTGTCCTCAATTCATGTCATCAAACTATTTTGATTCTAAATTGCCGCTCGAATTCCACTCGACCTCAACGCCACACGATGTTCTGATCATCACGATTCAGCCTTCCTTTCCTTCTCATCATCCCTCTTTCTTTTCCATTCTTGCCATTGCGTCTTCGTCAGTCCCAAAATGATCAAATCACTCACCACCCCATTCTTCACCACATGTTCCTTCATCACACCCTCAACTTGATACCCACACTTCTCCAACACCTTGACACTCGCCCCATTACCCCCAAAGACCTCCGCCCATAACCTCCTCCACTTACCCGCATACCTTTCATCCGAAGTTTGGAAAATCCACTCCGTCATCGCCATCAATGCTTCAGTCGCAATACCCTTACCCCAATAATCCACACCAAGCCAGTACCCGAATTTAGCGCTCTGAGAGTTGATATCGGCGCCGGGTATGATTCCCATCCCACCAATGCAGGTATAGGGATCTGAAGCAGGTGTGATGCCCCAGTTTAATTGGTAGGGTTGGTTGAGACAGAAGGAGATCCAGTTATTGGCGGCTTCGAGGGTGTAAGGTGAGGGGAACGCGAGTGTCATGTATTTTGCTATTACTTCGGGTCCGGCGTGGTGGGCTATTGAGGGGGCGTCTTGGGGGTGGAAAGGACGGATTTGGATGCGGGAGGTTGTGATTACGGAGGGGGGAAGGGGTGTGTTTATTGAGTCTGTGGTTGATGCGGGGGCCGTGAACATTGTGGTTGCTTCTGCAGCTGATTCGACTTGGGGGGTTGATGCCATTTTTGGTGGAGGTTGAATATCTCGAGGTTTGAAGAAAATCTTTGTTGATGTGAAGTTTATGTGGGGGAATCTCAATTGATATGGCTGAGTTCTGTTGGCTGAGTCATTCGGTTGATGCCTGTTTCAGCTGCAGTAAGCAGCTCGTGGTGTGAATGTTTTGTCGCCTTCCAACTTGAGTTAAGCTTCCTCTTATGGCTCATACATCGGAACACTAGCGAGATAAATATAGTAGTCATGGTGATCATGTAGCTTCAATTAATGATATTTCCAAAGCACATACTCCTATGTTACATTTCAATATCTATGACATATTTATTGACTGGGAGAAATTGAAGCCTGACGTATGGGACGAGATACTGGAGTGGTGATGACTTCGTGGTGTTGTATGGTCCGTGCTTATAATTTCTTATCTCCGATAAGGCTTAGACGCGTATCGCGTCTCCCATAATTCTTCTGCCCTACGCGCCCTATGACATTCTTTCCTTAACCGCAATGTCTTCCTCTTTCAGGACAAGGTGGGTACAGCATACATTCTTCTTTTTCAGCACTAATAGGATATGTATAGGAAACCTCTAAAGACCTATTCCCGACAGAAGGTCTCTTTTCTCCAAGATGAGGAGCCACCCACGAAACGACGACGCGTCGAATCAAGCGTTCAAGACCATACTTCAGAAGCTCCGGAGCCCTCAAGTCCTCTTATCCCAAATATAAGCTCTAAAGTAGAGGAGCATAAATTCGCAATCGCTACTTCCAGTCCAAAAGACCAAGCAGTATTCTCAGACGAAATACAAGCTCGATCAAGCCCGCCCTCTTCGCCCCCTCTAGAATCCACCTCCCCTCGTCCCCAGCTTCGTAAACCAATTTTTTCTTTCCTGAAACGAAAAACTCAACCCAAAACCATTATAAAAGGACCGCTCTCGGAAGCCGATCAAAATGTACAACAGCGTGTGCAAACGATTCAGAAGAAAAAGCGTTTAACGCAGATGCAAATTGATCTTGGCGGGGATATGCGAAAGTCGTGCAAGACCTGTGGGATGGACTACATTCCGTCTAATCCAGAGGATGCAGCGTTACACAAGAAGTTTCACACAATGAACCTTGGAGGAGTGAACCTAGGGAAGGCATTGACGGAAAAGCTGAAAAAGAAAAAGGTCTGGGCTAAAGGAGATGGAAGCTTTATCGCAGTGGTAACACGCAAAGATGTTGCGACAATACGGAATAAGGCCACTGAAGTCTTGGAAGTTGTCAACAAGGATCTTGCGGCGGTGCAAATACCGGACAAGGAACTTTGGGGTGTAACATCCGTGACAACGTCGTCGAGTAAAGGGGCCAAGGCAGAGGAGACTCAGGACATTGATCCAGGCAAACGGGCGCAGTCGACTGCCGACCGTTTCAAAATCTACATGTATATCCAGGGCCAGAAATGTGTAGGTGCATGTTTGGCGGAGAGAATTCAGGAGGCTTATACGGTAATGGGTCCGGATGACAGGACAGATGAGGCATCAAATGTCACTGTAGCGGAAAGTTCCTCAATTTCTGTCAGCACTACGTCCGAGACAGTCATTCTAGGCATATCGCGGATATGGACGTCGAATCTGCACCGGCATAACGGCATAGCCTCCACCATGCTAGATTCCGCGAGGTCCGACTTCTTGTACGGTATGGTTGTGCCAAAAGAAATGGTCGCGTTTAGTCAACCAACCGAAAGTGGTGGAAAGCTGGCAAGGAAGTGGTTTGGGAAGCTGGCGGGTTGGCATGTTTATGTCGATTGATGCGCGGGTGCCTTAATATGGTGATGCTGTGATGCTGCGGATTAATTAATGAACCAAGACAAAATGTCCTAGACTTAGAACAACGATTAGAGTAGCTTTCCGTAGAACGAATCCGAATATAAGCCCGAGGCTCGATGGCCAAATCGCAAATGACGATAAGACTGTTAGCTTCTGCGTTTACACGTCGTTTGGTGGGCCATTCTTGGCCCAAAGGCGGTCAATGTTGCTGGGCCCTCCCACCTCACCAAACGATCTGCTCCAGGCATTTCGGCGGCGATCCTCTCTCAGCAGCACTTCTAAGCTCACTTTTGTACGCTGTGACCTCGCGGTTTCTTTATGTACATAGGACAATGCATTGTTTCTAATCTCCAAAATGGCGGGAAACCCCTTCCGACTCTCCCAACATCAAAAACAACCAAGCGCTATTGATGCGTTTCCCAAGTTCGGCGGCCATGTCAATACCACGTCGGCTACAGCTGATAGCTCAAGGAGGGACTTGGATACAGGTACACCCTGCTGCCAAAGCTTTCATCTGTTCATATGAATCGAGAATAATAGGATCATAGACAGCGCCGCGTCATTACCACCAAAGACAAAGAAATCCGTCCGCATAGAATCCCCCACGTCCTCCGCTCCACATTCCGTGTCCTATGACCCCAACGATGCCATGCTCCAGCGCATAAGTCGAGGGAAACATTCAGGCTCGCCGCCTTCCATCTCTCCCGGTCCCTTGTCGGCCTCTACGGAGGACTCGTTCGGAGATCCGTTTAGCAGAGGTACAGGTACGGAAGATGAGAGTGAGGATCAAGGACTCATGAAAAACTCTCGAACAAATTCGGATATAGCGAAGAATGTGCGTCCACAATCAATAGCAGGGTATCCGGTCAACCCATTTCAAAAAACCCTAGCAACAATTGATCCTCAAGACAAGTCTACAACACATCACCGAGAAGCCGCGGCTGATCGGCCTAAGGCGGAGAGGACGACGTCAGGAAATACAAGAGCTTCCTTGGATGTGGAAGGCTTCAAGAGGCTATTAATGACTGGTAGTGCTAACCCGTCGGGTTCCGGGACGCCGCCGCCGCCGCATATACCCCAGAAAACGCTGTCTCCCCATGCGGCTCTTGTGGAGAGCAGCAGTAGCACAGACACATCATCTATTTCTCGGCAATCAATTTTCGAGTCTTTGCAAGAACCGCATGCAGACACCCCTAGAACATCATATGAAATGCCTGCTTCGGATGAAGATGATGAGCGTGCTGGTCTGGTGGGTGAGGGTAAGAAGAGTGAAAAGAAGAAGCCGCCACCTCCAAAACATCGGCATGGCAAGCTAGTCACACAAAGACAACCACAGGTTGTCCCTTTCTCAGACTTCTCCCCATCAGTAATGACTCCATCGCAACCCACATCGTCCCCGCAAACGACCACATCACGCCAAAGAACGAACTCGGATATGAACAAGCCTCTACCAGCTCCGCCCGTGTCATCACCACCTCTGCAGTCCGCAACACAAGAGAAATTACCGAACGAACCGCAAGTAGCCCCGGCTGTTTTAGAACCATCTACCAATGAACCCCGAACCCCGCAAAGGAAGACCCCTCCAGCACCCCCGATCGCCAGGCGGCACAGCCAACTGCGTACCACAACTACCCACAACCGGTCACGAAGCAACTCCGGTATGACAGCATCATCTGAAATATCAGAAGACGGCGTAACCCCTGCCGAACATACATCACAGCCTCAGACACAGACTCACAAAGCACCTCCCCCGCCACCTCCTGCCCGCCGCTACGGCAACA
>AJFL01000248.1:0-17699 GCA_000467735.1 Rhytidhysteron rufulum CBS 306.38
ATTTACTATGGCAGGGAATGAGGGGAGATGAGAGGGGAATATGGAAGTCTTGTCACCGGTGTAGTTGTTTATTTATTGGAGATGCTTTGATGGTTGGTTTGAATTAGATTTAGTTAGGAATGGGTGTTTAGAATTGATATTTGTATTGTATATTTTTTAGAATGATATATAGGTCGACGATTCCAAACACGATAAAAGTAAGAAACTCTACGTGCTATATGATATGAGTGAGTGAAAAGGACGTTCGGAATTAGATGTAACGTTAATGTGTTTATAAACTTGATATGTTCATACTGGATTTGAGATTGTGTGTGTGCGCGATTTGGAAGTGGTATTTCACTTTATATTTTCTAGACATGTATGTAACATTTAATCATAAGAAATGAATAGATGAGTTTTGATGATGGTCATACTTGGATACAAGGTTGAATTATTTAAAATTTCCTCCTTGTTTATTTACTCAGGTAGGGTTCGAACAAACCTAGGACAAGTATACTTCTATGATCTTGTAGGGTATTTGCTCCGGAGTGCAAATACGGGAATGCGGCGAAGACTATTTGGCTAACCAAACAGCCTCTCTTTCCTCCCAACCAGAGCAAAACCTAGTATAGATCTCAAAACCTGATAACCATCTATTTCCAAGGCAATGCCCAAGTTCCCTCTTCAATGAACGTTTTGGTGAGAGGTGAAAAGAAGACCTGCCATCCTAACTCTCAGATCACACAGCCTTTCGTTTTCTTCCTCCGCCCCTCCTCCAATTCCATAGTGCTTCCTGTGCATACGTCCTAGCAGTTAAATGACCCCTCTCTTTATTCGCTTCCTCTGTCAAAGTCTCTACTACCCTTCCCTCTTCAATACAATCCCACAAGCCACTTGCCATCGCGGACACTGCATCTTCTCCCTCGGCTATGTCACCTTCTTCTCCATCTCCTGTAGCTTGATTTGGATCCTCTGCTAGCTGTGCTGGTCCGTCTACTCTTTGTCTCGCTCCTTCTTGTCCAAATTCTCCTTTGCCGAGACGATACAGGATTCGTCCAAGGGTTTGGTATGCCATGCATCGCTGACCGGGTACTTTACTTCTAGCTAACCTTGCCAACTCCGGGATAGTATAACCTGCCGCTTCAGGCGCTTCGGAATGGTGATGTAATCCCTTTGTGACTGGTATTTGTCGAGCGAGGCGCGGAGGAAGTAAAGAACCTTTGAAGGAGAAGCGGAGATCAGAAGCGTTGAGAGCGAGTTGAGATGGATGGTAGGGCGATTTCGTGTCCGAGGTGTCGACAGGAGTCATCCAGGAAAGATGAGAGGGGTCATAGGCTAGGTCGGGGAAATACTTCTCATGGAGATTACTGAGGAAGGAAGGATCGTCTGGGTCGAGCTCGGGTGGTTGTGGGGGTTTGGGGAAGTGTATGCTTGACGGAAGAGACTCTAGTGGTATAAACGTTGTCTCTGAATTGTCATTGACTTGTTCGGGGGGCGGAATAGGTTGAGTAGTTGGTTGTGAAATTGGCTCTTCCTCTTTAGGAGGCGGGATGGATTCTTCTGTTGTGTTAAAAGTCACCTTCTTTGCCGTAGGCTTCTCTTCTCGTTCTTGTGTCTCCGCTGTTGTAGGTTTCATTTCTGATACAGGCATCTCAGTCGTCTCGGGTCCTAACCCCAAGTCCCGTTCATTGCTTCCTTCATCAATGTTTGCTCGAGCAAGTAACCTTTGAATGAGTCCCGGACTTAAGCCTTCATATAATTCCGCACGCTCCCGTTCTATTTGCTCAGGAGACATATTCGCTATTCTTTGTTTATTCTCCCCATCTATCCGTTTCTTGTCGGCTTCTTCATAGGAAACCTCGCCGCTCGACATTGAAGCTTGTGGTAGATTGGGCTGGGTAGCGGTCTGATTCGCTGCTTGTGAGGCGCGCTGTTGTTTGAAAGCAGACACTCGAGGTGTTCGCTTTTTGTGTGTCGGAAAGCCATTTGCTCTACTCTTCAGGCTGGGCGCTGGTGGAGGTTGTGTTGTAGTGCGTTCTTGGATTTCTCCTACGAAATCGATCGAAGGCTGCGGAGGTTGTTCCTGCGTTTTGGTGTCGACTTCTTCATCTGAGCCTATGTCGATATATACGCGCTCACCGCGGGCGAAGGACATCGTGTGATTAAGGTTTTAGGAACAGGCTGGTGGTTGACGTTGTTCAAGACTGTTAGAAAGGGAAAATTAAGGTTATCGATAGATGACTTCATCCGGCTATGATTTCCATTGATTACAACCTCACCTCGCCAAAACCTTCCACGACAGCTCTACACTAATATGATAGTGTTGTTGAAGTGGATGCTCCTGAGCCCAGTATTCAATTTCAGATGTGTTTATTGAGACATTTCTGGTGATTCACAACCATAAACAGGATTGATACCAATATATCTTGATTAATCCTCAACGCCTTATACCCAATTCCTCACGAGCTTAAAATGCTAAGCTCACCCTCTGTAACTATCTTATGGAGCTAATCTTGCAATCCATGTAATCATGTACAGTTGTCCTTTCCATTCCGTGACTCCAAATACCTATAGACTCCATTTCCAATGGCTCGAATATGTTAGAAGGCGTACAATTGCAATCCAACGATTAGTGCTCCTAACACCTTCAATAGCGCCATTGATCCAAGTCCTGCTGAGTTGCATTGCATATACGGGCTTTCAGTACCGTCCAAGGGCTCTTTACTGCTTGAGCGCATGACAAGGCAAGCATGTCGTTCAAACCCCGGCAACCTCTGGATCAACATTCAGATCCCAGTCAATCTCGCCGTCCTCTCCGTAGCGTTTTACAAGCCATGCATTGGCTTTCTTGAAGTGTGCGCAATCGAACTAATAGCCGGTCAGCATTCAGTTGCAATGCAGCTTGAAAGGCAGCTGCCTGGAGACTTACGAATCCCTTATGCGCACTAAGGGGGCTTGGATGCACACTCTTGAGAATCAAATGCTTCTCTGCATTGACACCTTTCACACGATTGGCCGCGGGTGTTCCCCAGGCAAGGAATACGACGCCATTGCTCCTTAGTTTGGCCACTGTGTCGATGACCTTCTGGGTCAATTGCTCCCAACCCTTATCCTTGTGAGAATTGGCCTCCGAGCGACGCACCGTGAGCACAGTGTTGATGAGCAATACGCCGCGATCAGCCCACGGTGTCAGCAGACCACCGTTCTTCGGTGGAGCCTTAAAGTCGGGGTAATCCTTCTTCAACGCAATATACATATTCTTAAGCGATGGAGGGGCTGGTGTAGGCGGCCTGACAGAGAAGCATAGTCCGTGGGCTTGATTAGGGCCATGGTATGGATCTTGACCCATAATGACGGCCTTGACGGTGTCGAGCGGAGTGTGACGCGACCTACATACTATGTTAGCGATTGCATGAATTGAAGAGTCAGACTGCACCCTCTAGTGCTACACACCAAGAATATACGTCTTTCATAGGAGGGTAGACTGTCTTGCCAGATGCAAGCTCCTTCTTTAGGAATCGCTTGAGCTCGAGGAATTGAGGCGTGACCAGAACATCCTTTAGATGAGGCAGCCAGCTCTCGTGGAGGGTGTCAATCTCCAATTTTAGGAGGTCTTTTTGTTCATCTGTGAGCTTCGAGACCCAGGCATCCTTGTCAAACTTTTCTGATGCTACGGCGGCTGCAGGCTTGGTCGTCTTTGGTTGTCCGAAGAACGCCGTGATGGTACCTCCAACCTTGGGCTTCTTTGCCTCAGTGGCGACCTCTGCTGCCTTGCGCTTGAGAGACATGATGGTGGTTTCTGCGGAGAAGTTGGGAAGATCGATCGGTTGACGGTGGGAGGCAAGAAGGAGGTTGTTTGGTTCACATGGGTGGGTTATAAAGGAGTATAATTGCTTTTGGCAGGCAGCAACGCGTTTGAGCGCGTCGAAAACACGTCCGCCCGTGCATACGTCAATGCTTGGCGCCGATCCCGGCTCCACCACTAGGGAGCCGTTTAAAACCGTTGGGTGTGGGTAGGCAGCAGCAGGTTTGGCTAGTCAGTTTGTTGTATGGTCACCCGCAATATGATCTCATACCTAGGCACCATGGAAACAGTTGAATATATAAATAAAGGAGCATTTTCTCCTACAGCACCAAACAAACCATCTTCTCTACATTCGACAACCTTGAAATCTAAAACTTGAAGTACAAAACCACATACCCAAACTCCTAGCCTCACCATCAAAATGTCCGCCAACACCAACCCAGCCAACTTTGCCAATCGTCCTACAGAGGAAGTTCAGGCTATTGCCTCAAAAGGAGGACTGGCAGCACACGGCAAGCTTGACGAGCATGTATGTACCGTATTGCCTTCTCTCCTTGTCTTGCACATGCTCTCAACCCCTCATTTACCACCCATGGTTCCTAAACGGCCACCCCCAACCTTATATTGTTTCTGGTACAAGACACTAATGCCTGGATGTTCATTAGCCGGCTGATGGTCGTAACCCTGACGGCACCTTCGTGAAGGGATCCGATCTGCCCAAGGAGTTGGGACACCAAGGCGGCGTTGCTGCGAGTCACCAAGCCCACCATGACAATGAGGGTCGCAACCCCGACGGTACCTTCGTGAAGGGATCTGATCTTCCAAAGGAATTGGGACACCAGGGTGGTCTCGCTGCAAGCCACAACCATGAGAGCCATGAGTACCCGGACGTGAGTAACCCGATATCTTGAGATCTGAATAAGGACTAAACCTTTGAAGCGCAACCCCGACGGAACCTTTACCAAAGGTAGCGAGGCTGCTCGTGAGGCTGGCATCAAGGGTGGACATGCCGCCCACGGCCAAGCCTAGAGGCTTCATGTTGAGCAACAAGGTTGAGAACCAAACCAGAGCTTGAAACGAGAGTGCACACAATGGCTTAAACCCATTATGTAACGAGGCTTTATGACAATGGAATGAATGAATGAATGAACAACTGTTTTCGTCCGACTTGCATGACACAGTGAAAAATGATGAAACAAATATTGACCTTTTAGTGCTGTCCTTTGCACATGAATGAGAAAAAGAACAGAAAGTATTTGAAATGCCGTGCAATTACCGTCTGTTGGCTGCCGCCACGTTCTCACACCGTCCAGCCTCTGTCTTGAAATACGGCTCTCACGAATCCCACCTTACGTACAAATTAGGATGCAGAAGAGACATTCCCATGCTCGTAATATCCACCACTACCGCCATCAGGGTAGAAGGCGCACTAGACAAAAGGGTTATTTCCTTAAAGCCGGCGAATCAGGAGGACTAATTGGTTAGCAGACTGGAATGCAGGCTTTCGAGTGCTCCAATGAGAGAGGTGGTGCATTTCGCGACGAATGAAATATGGGCGAACAGCTGGGGGTGTTGGTGTGAGATGTCAGTAAAACGTCGTTGGTTTACCAAATGCCGTTCAGATTGGAATCCAGACCCAGCAGGGTGGAAGCTTTTCTAAGGCGGCGGGCGCGGTGTCAGCGCCAGTAATGCGAGCATCCCACAGTTACCGGCGATATTGGACACAGTCATCCGCGCTTGGGAGGGTCAGGAAAGGCGCGCTGCAGGCCGGCAGCTCTATCCAATCCTCTTGCCCCAGACGCAAAAGATGGGGTTGAGCGGTCAGCAGCCACCTGGTCGGCAATGAGACAAGTCGCGGGCTCGATGGCATTGACGACAGCAGCACAGGTGGCAGCTTTGCAACGGATTCTCGTCGAGGGAGATTGGGCGGAGCGGTGAAACAAGACACATAAGACGCGTTGAAGACGGCCGAAGAGAGCCAGAGGTTCATGCTGCGCTTGGCCATTGTTGTTGATGTTGTTGTTGTTGTTGTCGACAAAGTACGGAGGATTCGCAGCACATATATTCTACTACCTAGGTATCTCCGTCTGCAGTTTATTCCCAGTGGTCGTAGCCGTGGCAGCCATCAGCAAGACAAGAGAGACCGCGCCTGCCCGCCCGCCCGCTCCCTGACAGCCGTCAATGCCCCAGAGAGCCGCATAATCGGGTCCAAGCGGAGCAAGACCACCACTACCTTTGGGCTGGGTTCTTCCCGTTGCGCACCACCGTATGTCTAATCCTCCCGACAACATGTCTCTGACTATTCCTGTACCTCCCATGAACGATCACAGCCCGCCCTCCTCTGTCGAAGCCCTCAGTCCGCGATCCATCATCGAGCCCGACGTATGTCAAAGCCCGTCCGCCTTTTTCTAGCCCTCCTCTAGCTTGCTGCCTTCTTCAATTCACTGCCTGCTGACTACCCGCTCCCGCAGTCCGACCCCGATAGAGACGACCTGGAAAGCTGTGATACGTATGTCTACCTGAGCAGAGCCTCCCCCATCCTACCCTCTTCTCACGCCCGTTCGCAGTAGCACAAAGTCCGTCAACCAGAGCATATTCGACTTCATCCGCGAAAATGGCCGGACCTATCATCGCTACCAGGCAGGATGTAAGCCCAAAGAATCCCTCATCATTCAATTCCAGGACGCCATGCTAATATATTTCTCCCAGCCTATATGTTTCCCAACGATCAGGTACACCCCGTTGAACTTGCGTTAGCTTCAGATTCAAGCGCCTCGCTGACTCGCGTCTACCAAAGTACGAAAATGAAAGACTCGACCTACAATATGAGATCATAAAGGTTTTATTCAAGGGCCGCAACTTCTATGCGCCTTTGAAGGATCCAAAGAAAATTATGGACATTGGCACAGGAACTGGAAAATGGGCAATAGAAATGGGTATGGCTAGTTTTACACTTTTAGACCATTGGCATTGACAAGTAATAGGGAATCTTTTCCCTGACGCCGAGGTAGGGAAGAATATACAGGCTTACACTTTTCCTCTAACAAAAGCAGGTTACCGGAACGGATTTATCGCCAATCCAACCGGAGTGGTAAGTGCATATAGACTAGGTGAACGTGTCCCATTGACTAAGCCATGGTCAGGGTGCCGAATAACGTCAAATTTGTGATTGACGATGCGAACGAAGATGACTGGATGATACCTCCTGACTCCATGGATTACATCCATACCCGAGTGCTTCTTGGCGCCTTTGAGGACTTTCGGGAGATTATCAAAAAGTCGTTCCGGTACTTGAAGCCAGGAGCATGGATGGAATCTCAAGAATATATGCCAACGGTGTATTGTGATGATGGAACAATGAGTTCTGATTACGCATTCGCCGAATGGACAGCAACACAAGACAAAGCCGCGATGACTCTGGGCCGGCCGTTGCGCATTGCTAACAAATTAAAACGTTGGTATGAGCAAGCGGGGTTTGTAGACGTTCACGAAGAGGTCTACAAATTACCCATCAATTCCTGGCCGAAAGACCCGCAATTCAAAATGCTTGGTCGATTCAACGAGACAAATATGCTTGACGGACTTCAAGCCTTCTCTCTACAGTTATTCCAAAAAGGGTTGGGCTGGACCAAAGATGAAATCGAAGTTTATCTCGTCCATGTCAGAAAGTCTCTTTCCGATCGCAACGTGCACGCATACCACAAAATGTAAGATTCTCCCTTTTTGTGCGACAAATGTAACTTATGTCTAATATCGGGGCTGCAGATACGTTGTATGGGGCAGGAAACCCGAAGTTGGGGAATTCTCACCTCCCAGATAACATTGGCTTTAATTGCTACGACACGCATCGAGTGAATTTGTCATGACACACAGACCACGAATTTCCTTATTTTCGTTGAGCATTTGAGCGGCGTAAAATCTGCACACACATGATGGGGAGTACGGAGTTTACTTGTACTACGCACCTTGACGGATCTCTGGCATTGATGGGACCTGGCGTATCTTTACACGAAGATATCCGCCTGGGGCGTTTGGGAGCCTTCTTGGTGTAGAAGGCCACAAGTGTGCAAAAGGGAACTGCCACAAGGGGGCATAGAGGGAAAACGCGGCTCCGTGTAAGAGTCATTCTGTGTAGACGCTGAGGTTGGATAAAGTTGAAAAGATGAACGTGTATTCTTTGGTGGCCGGGCCACTCTTTTTTTTCCCATTCAGTCCAAGACCTTGACCGCAAGTTTCGAACGACTTCGTCCGCGTGCATCGAACCACGCTCAGCTGTTGCTGGGAACGTGGGATGGAGGCTTCTACTGTGCCTCTCACAACCAAGCCTCTGGGTCTTCCTTCAGGCTGGGCACGCACTCTAGCTTCCGAATACTCACAGAAAGCCCTTTTGACGCCCAACTCTCCATGCATCCGCTTCGATCACAGACCATGTTCTTCCGATTTAAGCGCTACACTGCCTTTTCCTACCTTGGAGTAGAACGCCCAGGAGCTGATTCTGCTTAGACCTATTCGCACACGCCGCTTATATGAAACGAAAACAAATAGAAATTGAGATAAAGCAGACATCCAATATTCATAACTAGTGTAAACACAATACACGCGCGCGTGGACCGAAACCTGGATATGAACTTGATCAAAAGTATGCTAGGAAAAGAGAGTTACTCCGGGGTCTGCTCAATACTCATTCTTGACGTCACTTACTTATGTTTCCATTTAATCCGTCTATACTACATACTACCTAAGGCAAGATCCGGATAGATGGGTATTCACGTGACGGTTCATGCATCTCCTCGGAACAAATTGCTTATCTCTGAGCCCCTGATTAATCCTACGCTTGCGGGAACTAGGGAACGTCTCGACGAGCTAAACGACCGAGACGAAATGGCAGCCCCAAATACCCCAGTCATAGCAGGAGGTTTGCACCACATCAGGTCGACATCTGATGCTGGAAAAGGCATGCAAATCGACCTCCAAACGCCTATACAACTTCATCAGCCATTTCTGCGTTACTTGGTAGTACAGAGTTTGGTTCTGTGAATGTCAATTATACGTATGCTCACCGTTTCTAGTTAGATATAAGCGACTCAGGATGCTTTCACCCAAAGATAAGCACCTCAACCAACAAAACAGCGTCGAGATAATTCTATCACAATTGATTGCCACCTCAAAGTATCTGTAGCCGTTATTTCAAACCAAAGATATAATGTCGTCGAGAAACCGCGGAGAAAGGAAATTCTCTGAAATATATGTATAGGGAAACGCGTTGTCTGGGGTTCGGGACGCTGATAAGGCCCACATAAAACCAAACGTCTTGCAGAACGCTAGTATAAGGCAATCTATGTTTCCTACTCCTTCCTCTCGTCCAATTCTATGTCTTGTAATAGGTCTTGTCATTGAATTCGCAAGAGATAGGGTTCTGTGCCTAGAAACGACTAATTCTTGACAACAGTGAACAATCATGGGGTGTAAAGCAATCTTTCTAGTGACAGTATCAGTCTTTTTTCTAGTATTGTGATTAGAATGGCTATTCTAGGCTTCTAAGCCTCAGCCATATGTCTTATCAACAGCCATAAGGCGTACTAGTATTGATCTTCATCCTCCACACCCGCTGTGGCGCCGTCGATGGTCAGTGGGTGGGATTGATAGGAACCCTGTCGTTGCATGGGGAAGAGGATGAGCTACTGTGCTCGCGCGTTATTGGTGTTCAACAAGAATCTGATGTTCGAGCCGGACCGGAGAGGGTGGGTGTCACTGATATGCCAGACGTAAGTGCCTGATTTGAAATTATAAAGGTAATCAGTGTCTCTGGATTGGATTTTGTTTCATATCAGTGTGGATATTTCTTCAATATTAGAGACTGTCTCCTCCCCATTCTTTGATCATAGTCTTTGAAGCCTTTTATTCACTTTTGGGGGGATCTTGTTCATGATGGTTAACGTTTCTGTTCTTTGGCGGACGCCGTCCGTTAACCCCATCAACAAGAAAGCCAAATCCATCCCTTTCTTCAACCCTGTCACAAATGTCTATGGACGAGTGTTCTTTTTCTCTTGGTTCGGGTTCATGATCGCATTCTGGTCTTGGTATGGTGAGTACATGATGCCAACTCACTATTTAACCAAAAGACCTGACTAACAACTCGAAACGCAGCATTCCCTCCATTACTGGCAGATGTCATTGCCGGCGACATACACATGAAACCTCACGAGGTATCAAATTCCAACATCATCGCGTTAGCAGCAACGTAAGTGTCACCACCTCCATCTCTTGAAAACAAACACAACTAACAACCCTACAGCCTCATCGTCCGTCTAATCGCCGGCCCATGCTGTGACCGCTTCGGCCCGCGCTGGACCTTCGCAGGCTGTCTCCTAGCTGGAGCCGTCCCAACCTTCCTCGCCGGCTGCGTCTACAACGCCTCCGGCATCTACGCCCTCCGCTTCTTCATCGGCATTCTAGGTGGTAGTTTCGTTCCGTGTCAAGTGTGGACGACAGGATTCTTCGACAAGAACGTTGTTGGGACTGCAAATGCGCTTGCTGGAGGTAAGTGACACCTTACTACTACAATACCATCGCTTTAAATGAAAGAGGGGACGGGATCTAACGTGTTATGAAATAGGTCTTGGTAACCTAGGTGGCGGTATAACCTACTTCGTCATGCCAGCAGTCTACAACTCCCTCCACCATAACTCCGGTCTCTCCTCCCACACCGCCTGGCGCGTCTCCTTCATAGTCCCAGGCATCCTAATCATCTTCGTCGCCATCTCACTCCTCCTCTGCTGTCCAGACACTCCCACCGGAACATGGAGCGAACGTTTCACAGCCACAGAACAAAACATCCATCGTCATGACATCGGGGGAATCATCGATATCCGCGGTTCCCTCGACGAAGCAAAATCCAAGACGGGGACATCAACCCCATTCTCCATGGACTCGGAGGTCGAAAAGGAGAAAGAGAAAGAGAGGGAGAAAGATACATCACTACCCTCTCACCCCACGAACGACCCAGAAGCCCGACAACAACAACCCCCAGCGCAAACCGCCCTAGGCGAAATAATCCAACCACCCACCCTCCACGACCTCCTCCTCATAACCCTGTCCCTGCAAACCCTCGTCCTAGCCTCCACATACTTCTGCACCTTCGGCGCCGAACTCTCCATAAACTCCATCCTAGGAACCTACTACGCGCAAAACTTCCCCACTCTCTCCCTTCAATCCCAAGGGAACTGGGCCGCGATGTTCGGGCTGCTGAACGGGGTTACGAGACCCCTTGGAGGCTTCATATCCGATCTGGCGTATAAACAAACCGAGTCTGTGTGGGCGAAGAAGGTCGTGTTGCATACCTATGGTATCATAACTGGTATTTTCCTCATTATCATCGGGGTCTTGAATCCGAAGGATGAAGCTACCATGTTCGGTCTTTTCGCTGGTATGGCTGTATTCCTTGAAGGTGGGAATGGTGCGAACTTTGGTCTTGTTCCTCATGTTCACCCGCATGCTAATGGTGTTGTTTCGGGGTTGACGGGGGCGTGTGGGAATCTTGGTGGTATTGTATTCGCTATTATATTTAGGTATCATGGCAAGGATTATGCGAGGGTGCTTTGGATTGTTGGGGCTATTTGTATTGGTGTTAATGTTGCTGTTGGGTGGGTTAGACCTATCCCTAAGGGCCAGGTTGGGGGAAGGTAGTTGAAGCTGTTAAAATCGGGCGAAGGGGTTTTGAGGGTATGGAGTTCAAGGTATTCTTGTTGAAGCGTTTAGGATGGTGTTTACGGTATTTGGGAATATAGATTGGGATATCGAACATTAAACTCATTATTATGTCATTTTACACTTCAGATTCTATGGTTTTTCTACTCCTTTGATTACGAAGGGCGTTGAATATATGAATATTCAAAGGAGCTATGAAACAAATCCTAACGCCTCTTACCTCAAATAGGTTTATTACCTTCCGAGCATAGGACGGAGTAGTTGAATATAATGAACGAGCTTCTTTGGTTTCTAGAAAGTATAACTAGACTAATGAATGTATGAGTTCTATAAGATTCAACGATAAGATATTGTTGCTCGAAATTCCGAACCATGTAAGGTCTGATGATCCTAAGATATGTCCCCACATGAACCTGGACCTTCACCATGCATGTGTGAACTCCTTCCTTGTGTGGCTCATGAATAACCGTTCCGATATTTCGCGGACAGAGTACAAATCCTACTCGCCATAGAGATGATTTCTCTCAGGTATAATCAGGAATGTATGATTCGATTCATTCTTACACTTATCATGTCCCTTGGATGAACATGACAAATTCTCGTCGTAGTGTTTTTATCTCCGCTGAAAACAAATTGATTCTCTTGATATCGGTGACCTGGCCATCGGTACTACGGACTGGTTTATAGAACTCCTCGAACTCGTTGTATGTTGAACGGAGGGCCTCTAGTTTGATACAATTATTGAAGAATCTCGTAGTGATGAACTCTTTATATTCGTAAAGTGCAGACTGCTCCGGCGAACCGCCGTACCCATAACAGGATTCACAGCAAAACTCGGATAAACCGCCATAATCAGAGCATTCGCAATCAGAACCGCCTACCACATTGTCTGTTTGCATCCTGGAGATAGCAAGATGTTTAAGGCTTGTAAACTGGCTAAACTTTTCCGAGAACCTCTGTATGATATTGTGGTTAACAACAGGAAATTAGAAGACGGAAAGGTTGAAAGCGTACCGAGACTTTGATGTTGTCAATAGTGCCTGATATAATCAAGTCTTCAACATCAGGAATGATAGTGAATATATCTGTTATATTTAGTGGAGGAAAATAATAAAGTATATGAAACAAGCTCATCATCAATATATTTCCTACGCCATCCGCTGGAGTAATTCAATCTAACGCGTCGTAGGTGCTTTGCGTCTGCTGCAGCTGCAAATGTTGCCTTGGTTTTGGGGTATTCCCATAAGTCCAATGCCTGAAGATTTGGGCACATCTTGACGATGAATGCCAGATTTTGAATTGAGAAAAGTCCCAGGGACTCGACACAGGGAAGAGAGATCTTCTGCTTTCTTACGAGCGTCCGTAGCTCAGGCACAGCACTGACTTTGTGCGGGTCGCGAAGGATAAGCTTCGTAAGTGACGACATCATTGGAAGCAATTTAGCCAGTGCTGCAGCGATATCGTGAGCTCGTGAATAGAAAGAGAATTTAAAGCGCCTGATTGCTGTTAGAATTGAGGTACTAATGCTACTGCATCATGTAGCGCTAGCCAACTCGCGTTGAAGGAGCAAAACAAAGGAGGTGAGAGATTCATATCACAACATACTTCACGGAAGATAGTGCCTCTGGATTGAAATCACTTATTGTATGGGCTATTTCAGAGTCGGAACTGAAACATCGGAGCGTGTTGAACATCTTTGGGATGCACAGTGAACGGATGAATTTGTTGGTCAGTGAAAGTTTGAAGAGAGGTCGTTCGGATTTAGGGTAAGCTGGAAAACGATGGACCGCATCGATGATCATAGTGAGAACATCATAGTTGAGATTCTCCAACAGAATATTCTGGCCCGGAACTGCCTCAGGCGACCAAGTCGAATCCAGTGTTGGTGCCGAGCTTGGTTGCTCTTCTGTAGAGGTTGAGTCCGACATTGGTGCTGACAAGCATCCTCTTCCGAAGAAGATGCGCTATTGTTCGGATGCAGTAGAATTGAGATTGGGGACAGACAGGCAGTAGAAAGGTGGAATGAAGAGTTGAAGTTGTGAGAAGCTCGTGAGGAGAGGTGACATGATAGACACTAGCACAACGCTAAACCTTTTTTGTCGTGCATTGGCAGGTACGACCTCTGTTCGTTTGTCACCCCTCTTCCATCACCCATGCACTCACACACTCATCAAGAGAGTCATAATATATCCAATGACTGTCGCGAGAAAATATCAGTTATAATTTCCATTCTTCTTATCAATCTCGTACCGTTATTCTTATCAGGATAATCTGACTATTCTCCTACCACTGCCAACGGTACCCGATCACTAAGAGCAAACGCCTATTTAAAAGTATCTGCATCTATCTTACCAATGGAGAACAGCCCTGTTGTGACAATCACATTTTTGCTTCTTCAGCTATGTCTAACGTCATAAATGCCATGTTCCTCGGACACATACACATGAAGATATAAAAAAAAACCAATTTCATATTCCTTTTCATCATTGCTTCAGTTTTTCTCAAACATCACCATTCTATCTATAATGGCATCTTAGACCTCTTCCCCAACCCACCAATGGCATCCCCTCCCCCTATCCCCCAAAAGAACAACCTGCAACCTCTTCCTCCAAGCCGGCAGCCTCACAATCCCTACAGATATCGTTGTTCTCCCAGGCCCCAACGCACCCAACACCTCCACCCAACCACATTACAACAAGAATACTCGATCTAAATACCAAGTCCCAGACTATGTCTTCCTAATCGAGCACACCAACTAATACCCGCTACTTCTTCGACTTAGGCATGCGAAAAGATCTCGAGAACCTCCCTGGACCATACGTCAAGAACGCGTTACCGAACTTTGATTGCTATCCTGAGTTACTAGGTGATATACTTAAAGAACACGGCTTCACTTCTCAGCAGCCTGAAAATATATATGCTGTTATCTTCTCTCATTTGCATTTTGGTAATGCTGCTCCTTGTTGTTTCACAGGAGTATTTGCGGAGCTAAGAAGCTGATTATTAGATCACATCGGTAACGCCGCTCAATCCACATTCACACACTTAGACTTCTGGCTCGGTCCTACAAGTATAACACACTCTCGTCCCGGCTACCCAGCCAACCAATCCAGCGCCATACCTTCATCCTACCTCCCCACCAGTCCCAGCCCCAACCGTCAAATAACCGAATTCCAGATCCCTGACTCGCTCCTCCGTCAAACCAACGATACACGGATCGGCAAAGTAGCCCAAGCTCAAGAAGCCGGGCTCTACGAAGGGATCCAGCTTCAAGAGTCCTCGAACGGCTGGATGAAACTAGATTCTTTCAAATGCGCATTCGATGTCTTTGGCGATGATTCTGCGTATCTGATTGATGCGCCTGGACATGACACTGGTCATATGATCATGCTTGTTCGTATCAAGCTTAACTCCGCCACTGAAGACAAAGACTCGATAGATGATTTCGTTCTTCTGGCTGGGGATTGTTACCATCATCCTGCTTTACTGAAAGAGCCGTTGAGGACAGCTAGACCGCCGTATAGTCAGTCTAGTATGCATGATGATGTTGATCTGGCTATTGATACTATGTCTCGAGCGCGAGAGTTTCAGCGTAGAGACAACATGTGAGTAGTTAGAGCGCATGATTTTGAAGTCGGAAGGGCTATCACAGGAGGAAAGGGTGAAATCGAGGGATTAGTTGGATTGAACGAGTGGAGAGCGAGGGGATGGAGGAATTGGTAAGCTATCCTGAGACTTTTGAATTCATGAGAAACTAAAAATAAATTGTCTAGACCGAGTTCAGATGAGAATTAGTCTAAAAAGAGACTAATACATAAATATCAAAGGTCTTCCACTCAACAATTGACATCTATTGATGCGTGCGGTTCGGCGCAAACGCCGATCCTATATCCTCCATTGACCTAACGCCAATACCATAAAGAAGACCAACGAATACTCATACAACTCAAATTATCTCCTCCAATCTAACCGTCATTCCTTTAACCGGGGCACTAGCCTCTCTCTCCATCTGTTCCCTCCTCTCATCTCTCTCCTTATTCTTCGCCGCCGTGTCTTGCTGCACCTGAACCAACCGCTCAACCTCATTCTGCAGTCCCGTATCAACTTCACCATCAAATAACGCAGCATAATCATTCTTCGTAGCTTGTGCGAGCTGATCTTCCAAAATCTTGAATGCCTTGACACCCAGTTCAAGCACATCATTCTGGAATTTCTGCGCCGATTCGAGTTTGGCGCGCTTGGTAGAGGCTTCGCGATCTGCGGTTTCGGATTCTTGAGATTTGCGTTTCAGGGATAGCGCTTCTTCTCGTCGGGCTTTTGCAGCTAGATATCGTGCCGAGTGACCTAGCGAGGATCCCTTTTTAGGTTCGTGCTTTACCGCAACAGGGGGTGCGGTGAAGAAGAGAACTCGGCCTAGTCCGTCGCATTGGAATTGCTTTCGGATCTCTGGGGGAATCGAGTTGTTGGCATGATCATTCAAATGATAAACTTCAACCTCTCGAGGTGCTTTGTAGGCACCTTGTTGGTATGGTTGATAGAGGGCAGATTGACGTGTCGCTGTGAGGGGTTGCTGGTAGCTAGGTGGCTGGGATGGGGTAGCATATGTATGGGTGATTTGCGGTGCAGGGGCAGGGGTAAAGGGAACGTGTGCATGCGGTGTTATTGGTGCAAAAGCTGCTGGAGGTTGCGAGACTGGGGCGTGGGTGAACGGCGGAGCAGGTGATGCAGAGTGGGTCTGATATTGTTGAGGATGCGTAGGCGTATAGGCTATGGGTGCATGGTGAGCTTGCGGTGTCGGTGCTGGAACTGGAGTCGGCGGTACGGCCGATCCAGTCATGGTATAATCCATCCTTGAATCGTTATTATATCCGTTTGGTGCTGGAGTGGGAATGCTGGTGACTGGACGTGGTGCGGGAGTCGGTGGTTCGGGGTCAGGCTCAGGAGTAGGCTCTGGTGGTGGCGATTCCTGTGAGTGAAAGTGTAAGTTACAAACTTGCGACATTGATCATTAGAGAAGCATACCTTGGGATCACGTGGCCGTCGGTGGACTGCTCCAATCTTAGGTGGTGCATTTTCTGCTCCCCATTCGGGTTTTGGGAGATCATCAGTCTCCTTTTGATCGTCTCGAAGAAGATAAGCGATGGGTGAAGGGACCTTCTTCATCTTGCGAGGAGGGTCGAAGAAAACCATCTCATAATCCTTATCGCGAACTTCATCAGGCAAACAGCTCGCCCAGGTTTTGATCTTGTTTAATTTGTGCTTCTCCTCATTGTACCGTGCTTCACAGACGTAGATTTCCTTGTCCGCAGGGAAGTCTCGTGGTCGGCCCTTGTAGTAACGAGTAACGAACATGACGAAACATCGGTCGACAACCTCATCGATTCGGTGATCGCGGTATTGGCCAGTCTTAACAACTTCGTTCTCGAGGAAATGGCGGTCGAATCGATGGACGGTTTGTTCAGGTCGGTAGTACCAACAAGCATTAACCCATTTCCCTCCCTCAACGTCTTGCCACGTTCGATAAATTTGAGCTACAATTGGCTTCGTTAAGTCGTTGGCATTTTGTATGTGTACCCAGTCTCCTACTTTCCACAGTTCTCCATTGTGAAGGATACCATTGGGCATGGGGATTCTGCCTTCCTCCATAACATATTCTGTGTCCGGTTTCTCCTTCTCCAGTTGCGCAGCAATTCTCGCTTCCTTCTGAAGATAAACAGCGTCCTTGTACACCTGGGAATCGTCTTCGTTGTACTTTTGGGCGTTGTCGAACATCAATTCCACGTCTTTCATAAAATCATCAACCGAATTGTACTTCTTTCGCTTCAATTTCCTCTTCAAAAGATCCATGGCCATTGGGTTCTTGATTTCCGCGTGGTATTCTGGCATTAATGCCTTGTCAGGTATACGCTCAAATTCCACGACCATAAGCTTGTTTTGTTCATTCCGTGGCTTCCTTATGGCTTTCATGATAGCCTTTATTCTCGCTTCCATGGGGGTATCAACCCGTGGTGGCCGACCGCGCTTTTTGCGTGACTCAGGATCTATCGACTTTAACCCATCGTCTTTCCCTTTTGTACCACTTTCGCGCTTCGTGATAGCTGCAGTCGAGCGCGGACCTCGCCGTTTCTTGCGCTTGCCATCATCATCTGAGTCATTCATCTCGTCGTCCTCATCGTCCTCATCATCATCATCCTCCTCCTCCTCCTCC
>AJFL01000249.1:0-26751 GCA_000467735.1 Rhytidhysteron rufulum CBS 306.38
CTCAATCAATCAACTTGCTTACCACCACAGTGTACCTATCCAGAATAGGCATGGTGTTCCAGAGGGCTGGCGATACTGATAATACCACGGACAATAAGACACTTGGCTTCAAACCCTTCGAGGTATATGAGATATTCCCACAAACCCAGAATATCGACTGACCTTTGTGTAGATTGGCGAATCACTCACTCAGCTTGCGCACGGTGATTACCGAGTTCGGAAATTCATTACTAGCAATCTCGTCACATACGCAACTAAACTTGAGGCTATGACTGACATGAGTGACCACAATAGAGCCCACTACTGTCTCCAAGTAGCAGTAGCTTACGCAATTGGCTTTGGCATTGAGAAAAGTTTAGAGAAATCGAAGGATTGGTTAGTGAAGAGCGGGAAATTGGATACCGATCTTCAAAAAGCCCTCGCGCATATCAATGCGGCTGAGAGGGAAGCATTCCAAGATTCTTCGCTTGTTGAGCTGTTTGACCATGGGCTATGGGATGAAATAGATCTGGTAGAGGAGTATAGAGAGAATGGCAGGGATGGTATCGAGGTTGCCGAACGAGAATATATCCGCGAGCTTAACGATTTCAAAGTAGCACTCGGCGAAAGGCATCATGCTACATTGACCATTCAGTCCGATCTCATCGAAATGCTTCGTGACCAATCAAAATTCGACAAAGCGGAGCACTACTTGCGCGAGCTTGTTGAGCACGAGGAAATCGTCTATGGACTCGAGGATGAAAGTACACTTACGAATCGCATGAACTTAGGAACTCTCCTTCATGAAATGACGAGATATAGTGAAGCTCATGAAATACTCAGTAGAGTAATAGCAGTCCACACGGAAACTCTAGGAAAAGCGCATCCCGACACTCTAAACACCATCCAATACCTTTGCAACACACTCATGATGCAAAGCAAGTACAAAGAAGTGAAAAAACGACTGAAAGATGTATATGAAGAAAGAAAGAGGATTCTAGGACCAAATCATCCCAGTACCCTCAACACCGCCATGGTCCGCGCAGAAGCCATTGCCAACCAGGCTGAGCTGTACGGTACTCCAGAGAAATACCAAAAGGCTATAGAAATTCTGCGGCCTGCCTGCCACGGAATGAAGGATGTCTATGGAGAAAAACACATTGACTATTTGAAAGCCAAGGTTTCTCTTGGAAGCGTGTTGGCTATGAAACGTGAAGATGTAGAGACGGAATCGACTCTTTCAGAGGTCATATCCCTCCTAGAAGAAGTACAGGGAGAAGACGCTACGATGCCCCTTCTCGCCTGCATGTACTTGGGAAACCTTTACTATGATCAAGAGAAATATCAAGACTCGGAAAGATTATACCGCAAGGCTTTAGGAAAAAGAAATGCTCTTTTGGGACCGGACAATAACGACACCTTAGTATCCTACACATCATTGGGCGATGTTCTAGATCAACAAGGTAAATTTGAAGAAGCTGTAGCCGCCTACGAACATGTGCTAAATGCGCACCTCACTTCATTGAGCGAGGATCACGAAGAAGTCGCAGTCATGGATGCTCGGATCGGAGAGACGTACGTGAAGATGGAGCGATATGGGGATGCGAAAGATCGCTTTGAAAGGGCTATCAAAATTCACGATCTTCAACCAGAACCCAACATACCCAATGCTTTCAGAGCTCGGTGGAACCTTGCAAATGTCTACGAGAAACAGGGTGAATTCGATGATGCTGTTAATGAGTACACCAGTCTCCTGGCTGACATGCGGCTCGAATTCCCTGAAAATCACCCTTGGATTCCACAATGCCTAGCGGACCTCGAGAATGTGCGTCAAAAGCAAAGCATGGCCAACTCCATAAATTAACATAACTACTTTACGCCGAGCATTGAGATAGCTCTTGGATGACCTTGTCCTGAAACTGAAAACGAATCTGTGTTCTGGTTTCCGAGTCTTCCCTCTCACTCGTTTCGTTCTGTGCCCCTTTCAAACAAAATTCAACCGCATTTTGGTAACGAGACCCTACCAATGCACCCAGGGAAGGAAAATAATTCTCCAACGCATATGCAACCTTCTCGTCCGCGCTTCTATTCTTCATGCCGAGGAACTTTTCACTCACTGGTTGCCACAATCCCAATTCTAACAGTACCATTCCTAGGCTGAAATAGTCGTATTGAACGCAATAGCCCACACCATCACGTCGATATTGAGGATGCTGGTATTCTTGTCTTTGCGACCAGTCGGCTCCCCTTGTTCTTGGACCGTCGGAAATAACTTTGCTATCATTCGGTCTACTATGGTTCAACCCGGTCAAGTAGATTTCCGAAAAATCAATCTTTTTTGCGTCTTTCCCCCGGAATACAACGTTTTGAGCTGATATGTTTTTGTGCAACCATCCGATTTTATGTACACTTGCAACCGCCAGTGCCAGTGTATAGGCAAGCTTGAATCGTTCTCCAAGATCTGGCCACTTCGACGGGCTCTTTTCCTTCATCAGTTCTTTCAAATTCAGAAGGCCGTCGGTGGTTTCTCCTGGGGGTGGTAGCTTAAACAGTAAACCAAATGCCTGTTTGGTAGTGTGGTGAAAGTATCCATGACAGTCCAACATTCGTAAGCTAAGGAGCTCAGCCATCTTCCGGTGAAGCATCACGATATCTTTTACTCTAGCTCGCAACTCCTTTCCTTTCGCGGGATCGCTCCATTTAGCATCGTACTCGACCCATTCGATCAAGACAGCAGTCGGTTCGGGTTGATGTTCAATACGCACCTGACCTAAGGTGTGACTGCCAAATGTTCCGGCTACTTCAACCTCCGCGCTCGAAATTTCGGGGTTTTCTTCCCAAGAACACTCCCCAGAGTTGGACAGCTTTGTCATGTGTTTCATGGCTGCCCATTTGCCAATACCGGACAGGTCTCCGGAACCCTGTACAACTTGCGCAATCTCCCCTGGGACATCACTTTGTAAGATCTCATGGTCGATATGAGCAGGTAACTTTACACGAAGGTCTGGAGATAAGAGGGCATCTATTCTGTCAATTAAAGATCGAAGACAGCGATATTGAAGTCGTTTCGAGGAGTGCTTTACGAGATCGAGGAGGTCCTTAACCTCCTCGGTCATCATATCGAGTACAAGTATGACATCATCGTATGATGAATGCTGAAGAAGTGGCCAGACGGCGTTGTCGTCCGCAGTTGATGCCACTTTAAACCAGGCTAAGGTGCGCTTCATTTCAATATCCAGCTCCAACCCATTGTCATCCCTCTTCAGTGACTGGAATAGGGTTTCCAAAATCGACCTTGTTTCATTTAAGTTGATAGAACGCAATTGTTCTAGGATGTCTTTCGATTTGGGTCGCGAGTCGGGGTCAGAATGAAGACAATTCTTCGCTAGTGAAACTAATGAGGCTTGCGTAGGTGTTTTTGCTAGATTCAATAACCATTCGACAATCTTCGGATGGATTTCTATCCCTCTGTAAAATGTTCGTGATCTATAACCTGCTTCCTCGTAAAACTCCATGCGTATCTCTCTTACTTTCTCTACGCCTGCCGAACCTTCCACCATATACGATAGAATTTCGATAAGGATACAACCAAAAGACCAAATATCGCTAGCACGGCCGACTGAGTGCTTTTCAAATTCGTCAATGATATTTGGGCACTCTGGTACAGAGTATTCATTGCCACCGGTGCGGAATAGGGATTTCGAATTTTCAGTTTCATTCTTAAATCGTGAGATACCGAAATCAGCGAGGATGAAACGATTTCCAGAAACCAGGATGTTTCTTGGCTTTAGGTCATGATGGCAGCCAATGAGAGATAGGTCAAGAGTTTCCGAAGTGTAAGAATGCACGTGGTGAATGGCTGAAGCTAACCCGATCAAGGCTCTATTGTATTCATTGACCTTCGTAATGAACGACTTCAGTGTAAGGAACCTTGGTGAGATTCATCGGCAGATGCCATACGTTTTGTGATACACTGGTATTATTTCCCCCGTGAGATACTTTCAACTCATTAAAAGTTCTCCTTATGCGAGCTAGATGCATGTTTCTCGGCTCCTGCTGCATAGTAGTTCTCGTAACATGAAGGCGAAACTTTTCATTTTGACATGGAAGCTTAGGGAATCTCCTACATTTCTCATAATTTTGAAAATCTCACTGAAGCCGTTTTTCGTGAAACCCCAGGGGCTGTCTGGAGTACATGAGATCCGCTTCAGTGGTCGCGACCCACCATACCCAAACAAGCCTAGTCCAAAACCCTAATCAACCTCACACCTCACACTTTGAGGAACAAATGAAACCCGTATGCGTACTTTCCATCACGGGGCTCAAATAGGAAGTCTCCGACATAAGACGAAATTTTGACATTAGTGTTCTTCAAAAAAAGCTTTCTGAGGGTCGTAATAGGTGGGTTGAAGTCGGGAATGTATGATTTAGTGGTGATTTTGGGGTTTGGAGTGGGTTGTTGGCGTGTTTTGCTGGGATGTTGGATTGAGTGAATGGACCCACGAGAACATGATTTGTTGGGGTTGAAGAAGGAAAGTCTATTCGGAAATGTATGTTCCATTCGCCTCGTAGCATTTGTGTCTTTGATTGCTGGTAGTTGAGAGATTATCTAAATGTATTAGCCAAAGATCCGTAAATGTATCAAAGGATCCTTCTTCCTCGTTCCAATTCTATGTCGGTAATAGGTCAAGGGGTTATTGCAGTTATCCTGCCTTCATAGAAGACAAGCTAGTGGTATAGAGCCCCCAGAAATGTCCAAATCCGGAAGGCGTTCCAAAAAGAACTCCCATCCAACCACCAAAAACCGTATCTTACCTTACTTCTTCAGCAAAAGAAAGCCTATTTACAGCCCGCTATGGAGTTTGGAATCAAGAATCCAGGTGCCAGATTAGCTAAAGGAAGCAAGGCAAACTAGTCATCGAAGGTGGTGAGACTAAGTAGTAATTCGGACCGTGCGAAATGAGTAGTGGAGATAAAGTATCAACCGGGAAGGCTACATGGTCGGGTGATTATTAATTGTTATGCTTACCTTTGCAATGCTAGAAGCCATTCTTGCGTATGTTCGAGTCGGAGATGGATTCGGGAATCAACCTTCGACTAGTGCAATTGGTTTGACGTTTCCCACGTTCTGAAGTTCCGTGTTAGCAACTTTTGTTTACTGATATGGGCTTTCTACTAGCTACTAACCACTGCATGGTAGTTACGCTTTGATAAGAGCCAATACCTTGACTTAAATGCCGGCCACTCGCTACATGAACTCGTTATAGGATAGATATGAAGCAATGAAATGTATTAAGAATTCATACTGCTAGGTCATAGTTTACCGAAATAACACTTGCTGCTACATACAACGCTAAATTTGAAGGAACAGGCTTCAAAATATTTCAACCAGTACCCCAATACCAACGTTTACCAAAGTAAGCAAGCCCAAGGACAGCACCAAGCACAACAGCTACATAACCTATTGAGGCTCTAGAGCGACGTGGTGGCGCTGATTCCTCTTCCCACACGCCGTGTATTTCATCCTCCATATATATCGAATTCAAGTCCTCAAGATACCCACTGATATTACTTCTGGGCGGATCCATATAATCAAAGGTGTTTGAAATCCATAGCATCTTTACTCTCTCAGGTCTACTCAACGACCCCATCCCAATCGCTTCGAACACATCATTAGAATCAGGCGTGACCTCAAGGAAGTTAAATATCTGTAAGTGTGCCAACGTAATGGTTGCAACGTCTCTATGGCCCAACGAATAATCCGGAAAGACCTTCTGCAAAGCATTGCGCTCATCCTCAGGCACCAAACCGAGAAGCGCGAAAGTCCTATCTCTTGGATCTTGACATTCGGAGTTTCGATGGTGAAGAAGTAGTTCGGAAAGTGATAGGAAATGCTGAGGATGGCGGTCTGGATGCCGGCCAGATACCAATGCCAAAGCTTTGTAGGAATGGGTGAGATTGGAACTAGTGATATCATCGTAGGCTTCTGTCATTACCAATGGCATATCGACCTTTCTTCCTAATATGTCTTGGAAAAGCTCCCAATCGATGCGTTCTCCGCTACAGTATATGAGCACCCTTGGAGCGAGTAGAAATTCTTGGATGACCCAGAATCGGGACCAATAAGACCGATTTGCAACGTCAGACATGTGTTCGTCCCAGTCGAAGTAAGCATCTAGTGTAAGGATCGGACCGTCATAGAGAATGTGTTCTGGCATGGGCACGAGACCGAGCCAGACAGCGACAAGACCGGCCTGGCGGTATATCTGATCCATGATCCGAACTTGTTGGTTGCGCTCTCGGATATTCCCTTGGTCGATACAAATGGCATCCACCCAGAGGTAGTGATGGTCCTCTCGAAGGTAATAAAGACAAGACCATAGATTAGGTCTTACCGGAAAGCGTCGACCGTTGAGAAGGATGAATTCGCTTGGATCGTCTTTTCCCCATGTATACGAGACCGCAGTGTATGCAGGAGCGGATGATAAGGGGTAGTCTTGAATGTCGCACCGAAGAACTCTATCGGAGCTTTTGAAAACTCGCAGCAACCGGATCCTGCCTTGGTTTAATGGAGAATACTCGAATGCCATGGTAGTTTAATGGGGGGTTCGTATTACTAGTTGAATCTACACTGTCGGTTTAGAGATGATATGAGGTCGAGCAAAGAGGGGGATTTCTGGGGCGAATGGCGTGTGTAACCTGACGGAAATGTTCGTGTTAGGCAAACATTTTCGACACTCAATCAATAAAGCGCGCGGTGAGTCTTTTATCAAGCGTTGCAGCCTTGTCACCCTGGTTGCATTAGACGAATCGTACCAACCAATCATAGGCCTGGAATATCGATTCCGGTGAGCAACCATATTGTCGGTATTTAGATATTGAATCAACGCAATATCTTTGAATCTGGTCTTCATCCACTGGGCATCTAATAGGGGTGCTTGAATTTCTCTGACTAGGTTCGGACGTCAAATGGGGTTGGGAGTTTCGTGATGCAGGTTACGTGTGAATGCCGATTCTTCATGCCGTTAATTACATATATGTCAAACCCTTAAATATTACTTGATGATTCCTCGGAGATATATGACCAGTCTGACTTATCGGAGTACAGAAGACTTCTTTCAAAGCTTGACGGTGGGACTGCAAATGTTGGCCAGAAAGGAAATTTACGTGGCGGAGCGATTATATGGTTGAACGACTACCTTCCATCAAATCATCATTACCGTCTCCATTACGCAAGAAATATACCCCATTGCCGATCCATTCGATTTTGTCGAATATCTCTATTGTACGGTTGGAACTTAACGATCTATTGGCTCGGCGTTCAGGTGTGAGAATGTAATCGATTTTGAACTTCAATTTTGTGAAGATGACAACGCTAACGACTCAACAGAGAACCATAAAAATATGTTGGAAATATGTGATCTCTCCAACAGGCCTCTTATCAAAAGTTGATGTCGTTGAGATGCCACTAACATCGAATCAAACCCCCATTAGCGCAACGAGTCACGCACCCTTGGCAAACCCTCAAACCTGACTCAGGCCTCCCGAACTTCCTATCGCAAGCTGTCATTCACCATTCACCCCTCCACAATCCACCCCTTCACCCACTCCTCACCTACACCGATCACCAAAATGTCCAACAAAATCGTCTCCGTAACCTCCAGCGCCCACTTCTCAACCCTCACAACCAGCTCCACCTACCTAATCGTCGATTTCTACGCCGACTGGTGCGGTCCTTGCAAAGCTATCGCCCCCACATTCTCCTCTCTCGCCAAGAAAGAATCGAAACCCGGACGAATCACATTTGCGAAGGTGGATGTTGATGCGCAGCAGGATGTTGCTAGGAAGTATGGGGTTTCTGCGTAAGTAGATGGGATATGGGGTGTTTATACCTATCTGGAATAATAATACGCATGGGAAATGAGCAGGTGGCTAATAAGCTATCGCTATGCATAGTATGCCGACCTTCCTAATCATCAAAAATGGCTCCGTCATCGAAACGATCAAAGGCGCAAACCCTCCCGCTCTCACCTCCGCCGTCCGCAAAGCCGTAAATGACGCTTCCTCCCTCCCCGGAAAACCAGGCGCCTCGTTCCAATCGAAGGGATATACGCTTGGTTCATCGTCGACGCCTAGTCGGACTGTTGGAGGGGGTTGGACGGGCTCCACGAATGGGGTTTTTGATACTGTTATGAGGTTCGTGGCGTTGTATCTGATTAGCTTGTTTAGTTTGGATGGGTATCATGCTGCGGAGGCGAGTCCTTTTGCTGTGAGGGGGAGGAGATAGATTGGGGGTTTACGATGGGTGAATGGGAGTTTAGGTGGGGTTATTGGAGTTATTGTGGTATGATGGTGGTATTTAAGCTGGAGCTTCTTTTCTCTTGCAGTCTCTGCTCAGCGAGATATCAATTTCAACTTCGGTTCCAAGGTTTGGAATCTGCATTGACATGATTCTTTCAAAATAAACTACCAGCATCACAGAGGCGGTCAAGTGATTCGTTCAACAAAAAGTATTCATTTCCTCAATGAAAGGTATATACAATAATTTTCGAGAACCCGCAGCACCCAGGCCACAACCCTCCCCAAAAAATAAATACAAGAATCGAAACTCATTTTCCTCCATACAACCCACCCCCTACTCACTTACAAATAGGCAGTATCAACATAAGCAGCCGTCTTATACGAGCTACCCAGAATACTCTCAATCGTAACAGCAGCACTCAAAGTCTTCGCAAACGAAGCCCTAGTCCCAGAGGCACCATCTCCAGTATTCTTATACTCGCCAAACTCCACACCACTGGTGCGCTCATCACCCGTATTCCAGACATGCCATCCAGCGCTATTGATAACATTGGAGAGCGCGGTATTCTGGAATGCGACACGGGCATACGCTTGCCAGGGACGGCCAAGATAGTACGCCCCCTTAGTGACAGTGTTTCCAGAGGCGGCGGCGACGTTGGAGTTGTTGATGACGTAGTAGGAGGAGTCGCTGGAGGAGGAACGGCCGCTGGCGGTGATGTAGCCGAGGGAGGCGGCCAGGACGCGGATGTCGCAGGATTCAAACCAGGCGGTGGCTTTTTGACCGAAGATGAAGTCGGTGGCGCCCACGATGAGGCATTTGGAGTAGAGTTGGGCGCCGGTTTGCGCGAGGATCGTGTCTTGGTAGCCGGTGAATGAGCAGGCGTAGTAGCCTTGGTTGCCGGCGTTGGCGGAGAGGGCTAGGGCTTGGGAGCCTTTTCCGTAGGAGTTTACCTGGTTGGCTGGTTAGTTTGGGGTTCAGGGTTGAAGATGTGTTTGGGTGGAGTTGAAGAGACATGGAATATGAAATGAGTAGTCTGCTCAAGGCTCATGTGAACTACTGTTGACGAAGAAATGAAAAGTACTTACGACATTGATGTTGTACATCTTAATGTTGGTAGCGTGGGCTCGAACAGTTGCAGTCTCGTCATTCGTAAGACCATTGGCCTGGCTCAAACCATGCGTGATAATGACTTGATTTGAACTGTAGGTAGTCGTATCCTTGGTGTAGCCGTAGATAGTAAGGGAGCTGGAGATCGTGACTTGTTCATCATATGTTCCAGGGTTGACGAAGATAGCTGAAGCTCCCTTTGACGCAGCAGCATCGACAGCAGCTTGGATGGTCGAGTACTCTCCTGAGCTGGCGGACTTCTTGACGACGAGCGCTCCGGAGGGAGCACTGGTCCTGCTATCGGCAAGGGCAAGGCCCAAAAGGGCAGAGAGGAAAATGAATGGGCGCATCTTCGAGTAGTATCAAACGGAACTCAGATGCAGATTATAGAGGAAGTTGTAGAGCTGAGAAATGCTCAACGGTTGCGGACCGCTTGATATAAATACAAATTCGCATTGAGGCAACAACGTCAGGAGAGTCTAGAGCCATGTCTGATACGCGGAAATGATTTGGTACGTGATCAATATCACCAGGGTGTATCCTCCCCTCACTTGATGTCCTTACCTCTAACATGAAGCTTGACTAGCGTCGGAACGGAGAAATTGTTCTTACTGACGGGGTAGTTAGCCCCTGCAATTCCAGACGCCAACGGCTCCTACGCGGAGGTCCCAGATTAATTAGAGACTAAACATGAGCTTAATTCTCCGTGGAAGGAAATCTATTTACCTTAGGGATGAAGTTGATCGACAACATGGCATTTTGCAGCGCTGCAAACATGGCGTTTCTTTAGAAGCCAAGTCCACAATGGAACATCGTGATGCGGTTGGTGGACAGATCTACGCGCTCAAGCCTGTGTACCCCGGGCGATGGAGGTTGAAACAAAACAACTAGCGAGACCGGAGACACATCCAGAAGGGCACTGGTACATGTGAAAGGCGACGCACGCACTGGTGTTTACAAACTGTCATAATGCTTGCCTCGAACCCAGAGTCGTGATGAAACATCGTACATCGGACGACAGATCAGATTCCAGAACCTGGGCCATGGACCATGGTGTTTTGATCTCTCAGCCAATCAAGCCGCCGTTTCAAACGGAATCCGGCACGGCTTCATCGTTGATGTTCATGCTCGGCAGCATTCTTCAATCCCATCGCCGACGCTTCTTCACTTCTCGAATTCTCCATTTCATCGGGTCGGCTAACGGCCCATCAATGAGGGGATTTTAACGGCGTTAAACGGATGTGTAATCGAAATACCTGTAAAAGCACCAAATACAAAAATAGGCCTATTTATAGTGTTCTGAAGTGGTTTTGTGTAACCAGGCCCCGGATAGTCTTCCCTAATTCCCTTCTTCAAAGGCGTCCCTAAAAGGTGCTGCTGAAAGGCGTTACTGAACGGCATTAAAAGCGTCACTCAAAAGAGTCAGTAAGAAGCATCAAACCGGTCATTGAGAAGCGTCAAACGCATCCCTCAAAAGCGTCCCTCAAAAGCGTAACTTCCAACTGTACATCTTGATGCGAAAGAAAGCCACCCACTTCTTTCGCATCGCTTCTCAACGTTCAAATTTCCGCTCTTTGCCGTTCCTTTGTTCCATTGCATTTTCCTTACCTGTGCATCGGCGGCGGTTGGCTATCCAGACCCCATCCTACTCGCCATATGTGTGGAGAACTGGATGCCTGAGAACCGGATGACAATGCCGAGGGAATTTCAAAGCCGCGTATGCGCTCTACGGCCGTGATCTTCTATATTCCCACAACACAATTAGAATCCAATCTCGGTGGTAGTATAGCAGAGCCGTCACCGTAGCCTTCATCAGAGTCGATGATCTCAACGTTGAGGACGAAGGTACTCCTGCGAGGCCATGCAGAAAGATCGACAAGCAATGCGAACATGTTGCGATGCGACATTCGGCACGAACCGAAAAGACTAGAGGCAAGGTGCATTCAAGCCTTTTGGTATTGGGATCAACGCAGCGCTGTCCCTCCAACGTAATCCATCGACGGGATCATGAAGCTTCGAATGCTTGAATGCGAGATCTCAAAAGCTTGTGTTTGTGGGGCTGGGCTTGGACCGAGTGGTGTAAAGAGATGAAAGAAGTAGTTAGTGTCGCGGATCGTTGAACTGCAATGTTGGAATTTTAGATGAGATGCCAAGCCCGTAGCTCTTCCGAACTGTTCACGTCATTGCTGTTCATCTCATCTCTTTGTCCATCAACTGAAAATCCTTACTATCTCATACCGTACTGTACGAGGCTTTGGCCGAGGGGGGTTTTTTGGCGGGACCAATCATGTTGCAGTATGAGGGTTTGTTGATTAGTACCGGCCAAAACTAGGGTATCGGCCAAAAGTAGGTACACTACGTGACTACCTAGGTATGGAAACACCTTATTCATTTTCACTCTTAGCAAGGAAAAAAAATACACCATGATCGCTCTCTTTTCTGGTATTAAGACTTATGACGCATTCAACTCATCTACAATCGTCCCTCTACATCAAAACCACAATCGAAACTTGATATAAACACTGAACTCCGCAATATCCATTTTCTCAATACTGCAAGAATAACTCCATTGTTTTCCATCAAACGCCAAAGAAGCTATTTCCAAACCCTCTCCATTCATCTCAACCACTCCAACCACCGACGGAAATGTTCATGCTACACAATCATTTTCGACACCGCTTACTTTCCTCCCCCACCACCTAAACTCCACCACTAATCCTTCTTCCTCTTGAAATCCATCATGTTTTCCGACCCCCTTTCATCCAAAACCCTCTTCTTCCCCTTCCACTTCCAGTTACTCCCCTCCGCACCCACACCCTCCGTGGATCCACCAGCCCCCCTCCCTTGTGCAGTATTCACGTCCGACTCGCGCATCTCATCCAGTGGTTCCGAAAGGATGATTCTAGGCGGACCACTGGAGCTCGACATTGCATTTGCTCGACGGCGCCGGGTAGAGCTTGGGGGATTTTGATTCGAATCTTGCATGGTGACATGTTGTCGTTCTAATTGGTTGGATTGTCCTTGCTGTCTTCCTCCTCCTTGGTTGGGTCCTGAGTTATCGTCTGTGTTTGACATTTTGGATGGTGGTTATTTGGTATACGTTTGTTGCAGTAAAGAGAGAAGAACAAACGATTGTGTGATGTTTGAAGGCGGGTTTGTGAAGGTTTGTCTTGAGGCTACGATGTGGAGGTTTGTATAGTGAGTGGTGTAGCGTGGTCACGATAGTAGAGACTAGATATTGAAGCGGTAAAGTTTCGTTTTGTGTGTATGTGAATTAATCATGTATCTTGCTATTTCGAATGATGGAGAATCGGTGGTAATTCGCCTTCTCATTTGAATCTGAGGGTTATCTGTGGAAGTTTCTGTGCCCGGATGTTCTTTCCAGGGCCCTGGTGAACTGGCAAACTTGCACTTTCCCTTCCTTATACCATCTCACTCCTTCCGAATTAAATCAAATATTACTCCCGTACGCAAAGTCGCTCAAAGGTCAACTATATAAAGCATTCATAAAAATCAAACGCATCCACAAAACCATTACAAAAACGATGTTTACAGGTGATAATCCCATATAAAACCACCAAATCCAAAGAAATCTATCTATCTATGCAAATCATTCGCCAGCCTACTACCTTCCCAGAAGCCCTTTCCATCCTACCTTTCACAACACAAACCCCCATCTACCAGTCCCCAATAATTCCTACCCATCAAAACGCCTATGCTCACCCCTTCTCACTCACCACCCCGTTCCCTCCCATCCTGTCGCTCCCCAAGCACCCTAAGCACCCTATTCAACTCCTCCCTCAAATCGTTCAACTCATTCCCCAAACCCACAAGCGTCTCCCCCAAACCCTCAAGTCTCTCACCAATCCAATTCAACAAATCACCCACATCATTCCCCTCATCCAGCTCACCCCCATCCCCATCCTCTTGTCCCTCACCCCCCATATTCCCATCCTCAGCAACAGGCGCCACGCCCGTCCTCGGGCGCAAAGGAAGATCAAACGGAACACCAGGCTCAGGACCACTGATTCTGGATCTATGAGAAGCCAATCGTTCTATTCTAATCATCCTCGCCCGAGCGATCACTACATTCTCCACCATACCTTCATAAATAGCCTCGGCGTCTGCATCCTGATCCGTACTCATACCTTCATCCTCAACATCAGGTCCCAAAACCCCAGAATCAACTTCCGGGATAACAGAAAGCGGTGTTGATCCAAATCCTTCCATTGATCCCACCCTTCTCACCCCGAACCTAGATTCCGGTCGAGGTCCCGGCGGAGGAGGCGCTGGTCTTAGAGGTTCCAGGCTCAGAGGTTCTTCCCCGCGTAAAGACCCCGTAGAAGAGGGGCGACGAAGCATTGGGGACGGGGAGTTTTGAAGCGTGGAACGGAGATCATGTGTTGAAGGAGATCGGGGAAGGTTGCTGGGTGAAGATGGGTTACTGGTGGGGGCTGGAATGCGGGTTCGAGATTGGGATTGAGAGAGGATGGTGCTGAGGCTTGAGAAGCGATTAGGCTTCTTCGATTTTTTGGGTTGGTCTGACATTTTGGTTTAGTGTTGAATGAGGTGGGAGGTGGGTGGCGTTGTGGTGTATATAGCGGTTTTATGAGATGGAGCAAACTTGGGGAAAAAGTGAAGAAAATGATAAGGAAAAGGGAAACATTATTGATGCGGCGATAACAAAGTGAACGAGTGCTTGTGATAAGAAAGTTTGGATTACTATGTGCATGACTATCCTTGTAAGCATTCACTCACTGTATGTACAGTGGACATCGACCCTCAACTGGCTTTAGACCGGATGACTTTCCGCATCCCCAACACAATTTTGTTTCTCCCATCCAATCTGAATACAAGCTAGGATCGCAGACTACGAAATGTTGATTGTTGCACTTTTGGAAATGCATTGCAAACATTTGATGAACAAGCACAAAACATTAGTATGCTCCCTAAGCACGTCTGCAATTCTCAATTACCTGCGTAGCGGCTAGAGATGATGTAATCATCGACGTGTTGCGGAGCGAATGTACTGTAGTCCTCTCTAATGAGACCTGAAATCGGCTCTCCAGCCCTGCTAAAATAGCTCAAGGCACGATATTCGAATGGTAACCTAAAAGAAAGAAATGGAGTCCTTAAATTCAAGGGGGTAAACTTCCAATAAGCCTCTTCATCGTAGCCAACAGCTCCGGTACCCTAAACGGTTTACTGACGACATCGTCCATTCCCGCATCCATAGCTGTGCTTATTTGTTGCTGTCTTACATTTGCGGTAACAGCAATGACGGGGATGTGTCCATTCAGCTTACCCTCCACTTCAAGCTCCCGTATTTTCCTAACGGCATCAAGCCCATTGAGAACAGGCATCTCCCAGTCCATAAGTATAATCGAGAGGTCAATAGCATCAGCACCAGGCGTTCGATCATCCCAGAACTTGGTCCTTGGGAGGAAGTCGATGGCTTCCCCGCCATGATTTGCTACATCAACCGTACAGCCTAGATTGCGAAGTTGTCTTGCAAGAACTCGTTGATTCACAAGGTTATCTTCCACGATGAGAACATGCAATGTTTCTGGTACCTTCCGCAAGAGTAACGGTTCAATGGTCTCGACGGTCGATACTCTCCGAAGGTCCATTACTTCCGGCGGTAACTCATGGTACACGAACGTCTTACGTCGTTGCGGTGATGAGCTGCTCGCAATGGCTTCTATTTTGTTAACGATTCCATGCTTGATCTCTTCGGTTGTAATATTGGGGAACTCAATCTGATCGGCAGACGGCTTGGTACGGCGGGCTTTGACATAGAACGCGAATGTGCTGCCGGATTTTAACTTGGACGTGAGACCAATGGAACCACCTTGCATTTCTGTTAACCGTCTCGAAATGAAGAGACCTAAGCCCGAGCCTCCATAGTGAATGTGGGTCCGCGGACTGCCTTGGCTGAAACGGGCAAATAGCAAAGCCTTTTCGTCGTCGGAAAGTCCTCGTCCTGTGTCCTTGACGGCAAGTTCTATGAAGACCGTCTCTCCGTGCGCCCAATCCTCCTCTAACTTGGCATCGGCGGGCGTTGCCTTGTTATGAATATAACGTACGCCTTCCGGACCTGACACAGGTTCTTGCGCGAAAGCAGAGAGCATGACTGTGATCGTCCGCGTAGATTCTAGTCTCGTAAATTTGATGGCATTAGTAATTAGGTTGATCAGCACTTGCAGCAGCCTCGTAGGATCGACACTGACCCAATCGACCTGGAGATCCCGGTACGATTGATCGATTACCATGTTCATGGAGACATCGGCGGCTTTGGCCTCTCCCTCGAACATCTTGACCGCGTGGTGAGTAATTAATTCAGGTTGAGAATCCACCGGCGTGATGACCAAAAGTCCAGAATCGAGTTTCGAGATGGTGAGGATGTCATCTACGATACGCTTCATATGTTGCGCACACTGAACAATAGTATGCGCCGCCTCCAATGTGCTATCCTTCAGATTTGGATGATCAAACGCCCCGGAGCCATTTAGATCTGCATTTATGTTATATGACGATAAAATGCCATCCGCGCTCTGCAAAATGGCCGAGAGCGGATTTCTCATCTCATGAGAGGTGGTGTCGATGAAGTTTTCCAATTGGCTTTTGCTTTGTAGAGCACTATCGGTACGCATTTTCTGTATGTATTCAGCCCACTTCTGTTTCGAGATGTCGGTGACATTGCCGTTGATCTCGTTCAGGTTGCCTTCAGCATCGAGTTCCGGATATGCAGAACACAAAATCCATACATAATGCTCTTGGGATTGAGTACCAGGGGGTACGACGCTCGCAGGTGGGTTCCAGAGCATTTTTGTTTTCAACTCGAAGCTTACCGCAACTTTATCGGAGGCCAGTTTTGAGAACAGCTTCTCGCAGAAGTGTACGTCTCCGGGAAATGCGATATGGCTCCATGCTATGGCCATGTCCTCGTACTCAACCGCCTCACTGAACAAGTCGAACCAGCGCTGATTCCTGTACGTGTACTTGCCACTCGGATCCACTCTGAAAATGGCAATATCCGCTCTCTCGGCAAATCGTAGAAGTTTCTGCTCGGTTAGCTCCCTTTCTCGTTGTGAGTGGAGCAGTTCAGCAGAGAGTTTCTCTTGCATCCTTGCCGCTTGGTTGATGGTAGTTTCTCTTCGCCGGATTTCTTCTACAAGTAAAACGACAGAGGCCAAGGAAGTTGCGAGAATGCGGTTTAGAACACTAATGTACTGCTGATATTCATCGTCAAAAGGTCGTCTTGGATTGACACCAAGTATGAGAAACCCAAGAACCACTTCGCTTGTGGTGGGAATGATAGGACAGATTAGTAAAGACCTACACGGGTCTCCGTAGCCTTTCCAGTCGATATTTTGCATCATTGGTTCTGGCATGTCAAGGTCTTCAAAATGAACTAGCTGCGGCTTTCCGGATTTGGCTGCGTTTCTGAGCGCCCCCATCAGGGGATAAGACGAAGAGGCATTGAAGTCGAGGGCGGAGGGTGCAATAGGATGGCCGGCTTCGACACCGATCGTTCCCTGAAGTATACAACGCTTGACCTCCAGAGGAATGCCTGCGGACGCAGAAAGGTCTGTCAGATCATGTTCGGTGGAGTAGAGCAAAGCGAAGGGCGCGTCTTTGTCGTTGGTGGATACGGTTTCTATGACAATGGCGCAGTATTCCTCAATGTTCCGGGCCTTTGTTATCTGAGTTCCAATCTCTACGACGCTGGATACTCTTCGTTGAAGTAGATTTTTCCTATAACGCGCCATTAGTATCCAAAGCGAGCCGAGAGACCGAATGGGCAAAAACCGGCGGGACACAGCCATGTTCAGGGAAAGGGGGAAAATGAGCCTACTCTGTGGTCTCAACGAGAGGCTGAAAATAGCCAGCGACATGACCGTCCGTGTCTAGAATGGGTATGAACTGGAAGGAGAAAAAGGTTTCTTCTAGAAACCCGTGTCGATCGAGGAACAATGGCACGTCATGCTGGATGGTGGCTTGCCCAGTGGCATTGATATGGTTCATGATGGGTTGGAAATAGGGCCAATAAGCCGACACGGCAATGCGAGCCGACACACCCATGCAAGGATGCATCCCGCCGACAATTTCTATGTATTTCTCATTATATATCATGGTGATGTCAGGGCCCCAAAAGAGAACAACAGGGTTGTGGTCGCAAAGAATGGCATTCACAATGCAACGAAACTGAGGTGACCAAGAACTCATGGGGCCCAGAGGAGTGCTTGCCCAATCTATGCTGCGGAAGTATTGCACATGAGCGGACATGGACGGAGGAGCCGTCTCCAGCGTGCAATCGAAAGGCGGATGGTCTTTGACGACTGGCGGGGTCATGGGTTTGATCATGTCTGCGAGCGAGTCTTGGGGAACCACGGGCATCTGGGACTGCACCATGGCAGGCAGACCTCGGGGTCCCATGATGGGCGCCGCATCGAGCGAGTGCCTGCGATAGGGGGCTTCCTGGGGGCTGAAGTCGAACGACGTGGTAGCCTCCGCCAGGCCCAGAAAACTTTGAGCGCCGTGGACAACCTTCAAACGGTCGCTGAGAACGACGGCAGACCAGCAGTAGCCCTCGAACATGACCCCCCGGCCCTTGGACCATGTAGCATCGCCATCGTTGTCGCTGAGGAGCCAGCTCCTGAATCTCGAATAGGATCGTGCGCTCGTATCGACGAGGGTGGGATCTATGTTGCCCAGGATACGGTCCAGCAAGATGCCAGCGGCCCGGAGGACGGGGTTGCAGTATACCAGGTCGAGGGGAGCATAGGGGTGCCTGGGGACGGAGAGGTCTATGATCAGGGTAGGGCGGTCGTCGAGCTCAAGGACGTCTATCAGACGGATCGAGGCAAGATCTGGAGACGGTGCTGGTGCATCGTGGGCTTGGCGAGGCGGCAAGGAGATCGTCGGCGACGGAGAACGGGGGCTTGGGATTGCGCGAGCGAACATTTAAACGAGGCATGCGTCGAGGCAGGGCGAGAGCAGGACCATGGGGACGGAGAGAGGGAGGGTGAAGGAGAAGGCGATTGAGTCGCAGCAGCAGCAGCAGTGAGGGAGCTCGCCCGTGTCTTGTCGTCCATGGCCCACTACTATCGTGCTAGACGTCCAGTTTCGCCCTCCACATTGGGTTTACCATGGTTTGCCCGCACCCTCTAGAAAGCTTTAGTGCACAAATGGACCCGCTCGCATCTATCTATTTATTGTGGGATCTGCCTCTGCTGCTGTTTGCATGGCCGCCTGGGCGCTGCCTTTGTGCGCTGCGTCAAAGGCGAGGCAAGCCGTGTCTTCCACGTCGTCTGCCCAGGTGTCCTGCATGCCAGAACCAGCCTGGTGCGCACGCATTTTTCTGACAGCTGTTAGCGATGCCTGCCCAAACACGAGCGAAGGATGGAAGCATGAATCCGACGGTCCACCGTTTGGAAATTACCCCGCAATATAGCAATCTATGAAGATGAAAATGCAGGAGAAACCACAGTTACCGTCGTCTGCATGTCTTCCCGCGTCCCAAAGCGCTACCAGATCGAACTCGGGGGGCTATTATTGGAGTGATTGTCCAGGCATCGCTGTCTTCCGCAGCCCTATCTTTGCTGTTTCGGCTCTAAAGCATTGAACTAACAGGCGGGCCGCGAGTCAAGATCTCCGCCTTGCTCACTCCATTCACAACGTCTACCCTTCAACGATCGCCCGCCTCTCCGCCCTTTGTTCTTTATGTGAACGCCCACCTATCTTTGCTCTCCTCTTGCCGTGTGTCCAGCAGCAGGTCTGCACTCCCTAACAACTCTTCTCTTCTCCATGGCCTCTCCGAGCGTAGCAAATTCGTCCTCCAGGACCCTTGATCCATACAAGAAGGGTCATTTCAACCTTCAGCTCAGTGACCGCATCACCAAATCCGATCCTTCCTTGGGAGACTTCAGCGCTTTCAAGTGTACGTTTCCCGACTGTTGCATTTCTAATCGCTCTGTCTAATCATCTTCATTACCAGTCAACCACAAGCCTCAGCAGACCTCTGCGTCGCGATCAACAAAGCTCACCCCATCGGATAACGCCTACAACCTCACCCTTACCGACAAGGACAACGATGGCTCTTCTCCCGATGTGTATACGTATCGCGGGTCTCGATCAAAGCCCAAGCGTTCCTACGTCCTCATATTCGACCCGGCAAAGCAGACATGCAAGCTAGAACCGATCTCCACGTCCTATACCTTCAACCTCAAATCCGCACCATCCTCCTCCAAACAATCCGCCGACCAGTTCCCACAAATATACCCCCTGAAGCCACGACAAAACCCGCAAGAGGACGCAGACGACCTCTTTGACGAGGGTGGGGCGTCAGATTCGGAACCTGACGCAGACAATCCATACGACTACCGACATTTCCTAACTCAACAAAAACGAAATGACGAGTCTGATTTCGCTTCCTCTCCAGACTTGAGGAGCGGGAGCGCAGCGAATACGCCGCTTGTGCAAGCAAGGAAACCCGCAAATACTTCAAATGCCTTATTACCCAACCGGCGGCAAGCCGCATCAACAACCTCAACACCCCCGCTGTCTGAAGCACGCAAACGCAAATCCCCCGAACCTCTGGCGAGGAAACCTCCCCCAGCTGTTCGCCTCGACCGCCGCGCCTCGACCCGCCCAACCGATTCCACCACCACCAAACCCACTCGCAAAACCGCTACCAAGGCGGAATCCAAGATCAAATCGGCAGAAATCGTACACGACTCCTCCGAAGAAGACGAATCCGATGCAGACGACTTTTCCGATCATGGCAATGCCCTCACCATCGAAGACCCCGATGAGAAACCGCACGGCAAGCGCAAAGGAGCCTTGGCTTCCCTGGGCTTTGGTCAGAACCTCGGCTTGGGTAGTAGGGGCTTCCTCAAGTCACCAAGTAATGGACCGATTTCCCTTCACAGTGCTGCAAACTCCGTCGAAGGATCACCAGACAGCCGTGACATGACACCCCTTCTCCGCAACAAGCGCAAACCAGACGACGAAGATGTGATTGATTTTGGCGACTTTGGCGGCAAGGGCGATAGCGATGAGGATGGTGAGGATGACGAGATGGGCTACACCCAGGATAACGAAGAGGAGGAAGACCGCGATGTCGAATTCATGGACATCGGACCACCGGCCAACGAACCCGTGAAGATGAGTGTTAGCGGATTGGGAATTAAAGGTGCCGAGGTACCAGCAAGCCAGGACGACGACGAGGATGAGGATGAGGATGAGGATTTCGCAGCAGTGTTAATGCAAGGATTGGTAAGTCAGGATCAAGAGGAAGAGGATGAAAGTGAAGAGAGCGAGGAGGAGTAAAAATCCATCCTCCTTTCCTCTCATCCTTGTACCCCCTTCTTTCAAACCTGCTTTATTTCCCGGATCGGTATTCATCTGTATTGATATAGATTCGTATGTTCTGGAGTTCCTTGGGCACTGCTTTATTATATCCACGGGTTCTTTCATTGACAGGAGTCATGATTGGAAATTGTACTTGGTGTACAGTGTTTTTAGATGTTGGATTTATCGGGATAGATGGGAGGATAGGTAGACATTCTTCAGGGATCTATTTTTATATGAACATCTGATTTAGGAATCCAGATAATCTACAAAGCAAGATGTGTTATTCAGAGTCCAATTGTTTATGTAATTGATTGAGTGTCGAAAATGTTTGCTTAACACGAACATTTCCATCATGGTTACACCAGCAATCGCGTATTCTGCTGCGGCAAGTAGGTCAATCATTACGAAGGACATCATGAAAGCTCCATTCCGAAAGTTAAGAAACGCATCATTACCAACGGTTCCAGTCACAAGTACACAGACATCACACATCACGTGTATCAATCACAAAATTAGCAGCAAAGAGACACACGAGAAACATCGAGAAAAGGTAGTAATCCAATTGAAGGAATGGATGACGGTCAAGTACACCCAGGGTCGTCGACACAGGGCTTTCCCTCTCCCATGCCTTAGCAAAAAAGCAAGCTCGAGTATCTTTCCCTCATAAGCGCCAGACGAGTCGCGTTCCTCCAATAGAAAAAGACGACGTACAGAAGCGTACAGATCATACCAAAATTATTCTCCAGAAGTCTTTTGAACATTGTTTAACATTTTTGGCATGAGAACTGGTTTTGGCCATGGGTAGATGAAGTGTAAACCTTTTTTTTCCCCTTCTCCTTTTTACTACTCCGCGGATGCTGAGATCAAACGCACGCACATCTACCACTGAGTGGCGGGAGCAGCACCCTCGCCTTGAGTGGCGGCACCCCAGCCCTCGTTACCAGTCTCAGCATTGGCGGCCCAGTCACCGCCAGCATCGTCCCAGGAAGCACCAGCGCCAGCGGTGTTGCTAGCAGCGGCGAAGGCACCAGCAGTGGCGCCGGAGACCTCCCACTCGTTGGCGAAGCCGGACTCGACGGCACCGGTACCGACCTCGTCGGCGCCGGGAACCTTGGCCTCCTCGACGCCAGAAGCGTCCTTGTTCTCCTCGGCCTCGGGGTCGCGGTAGAAGTACAAATCGGTCATGACGTCCCACTCGGTCTCGCGGGAAGCAAGGGTGCCGCGGAGACGGAGGACCTCACGGGCGAGCATCCACCAGATCAAACCAATGGCGTGACGACCCTTATTGTTGGTGGGGATGGCAACGTCAACGTACTCGGTTGGGGAGTCAGTGTCGCAAAGAGCCTGATATATACGTTAGTCCTCCATTTGCTTGTCGCGCATTCAAGGTGATTTGCTGGGAGAAAAAGCTTACAATGACGGGGATGTTGACGTAGGAAGCCTCCTTGATGGCTTGAGCATCGGTGCGGGGGTCGGTGACGATGATCAGACGGGGCTCCTTGAACGAACGGGTGATGTAGTTGGTGAAGTTTCCGGGGGTGAAACGACCAGCAATGGCGACGGCACCGGTGTGAGCAGCGAACTTGAGGACAGCACGTTGGCCGTAGGGACGAGCAGAGATAACACAGACTTTCATATGTCAATTTTGAAGCTCCATCTTCAGCGGTGGAAGCGCAAACACTCACTGTCAGCTGGGTTGTCAATGGCAACAATGATACGGGCAGCGAGAACGATCTTCTCCCAGGTCTTGCCAATGTTGATAACGTTGATACCGTCTGGCCTGGTCTTCCAGAGGTAAGGCTCCATGTGCACCTGGAGGTTCTTGCTTCCAAGGTGGGCTTGAGCTGCGAGAAGCATCTCAATGTCCGAAGACGTGGGGTTGAAGACCGCGGGAAGGTTGTTTGGGGCCATCTTGAAGAATTGGCGAGAGGGAGACGACTTAGAAGAAGGTTGTGATAGAGTCGTGCTGGAGTCTTCGCGATGTCGAAGTTCGCGATAATTTTGAAGTGGGATGAACTTTCGCCAAATGCGCGGATCAACTGCCCCTATCCGGCCTAGCGCGCTCCGTCCGGAAAAACTGCGCTGGACTTGCCCGACCTCAACTTTCTGCCGTCTTGCTCTGCTGGAGGCACGCTACAGCCATGCCGCCCCGAATACCAATTGCCAATTGCCTTCGGGCACCTAAAGGTACATTCATTGCAATTTCACAATGGAATAAGTCTAATGCGTTCCTATAGCGCCGGTGATTATCAACAATCCCTGCCTCGCTTTCCGTCTGTTTTCTTCAGAACGCAAGAATAATATTCAGAAGCCAAAACGCCGTGATCCATGGGTGTTGAGGCAGGCAGCATTGAAGAAAGCCGCCTTCCAGTCGCGGAAGAAAGAGTTGGAAGAGAAGAGAGCCGAGGCTCTGGGCGATCCAGTCCGAGGTGTAACGACTCCCTTCGTGGAATCATTCGATGTCGGCCACTCTCTAGATGATACCGCAACCACACTGAAGAGCGGCTTGAAGACTCCCACAGAGAGCGACCATTTAAACTTCTTCCTAAATCCCAAGGAAGTCCAGGATTCGATTCAAAACTCTGAGAGGATCACAGTACCCCGCTCGATCGTGGGGCTGAAGGGCGAGGAAGGCGAAGGCAATACTAGACCTGATGGGGTTCGGAAGAACGTTTTCAACGCCATGTATTTTCATGAACAGCGAAATGCTAACGCTGCTGCCAATGCTTCCAATGCTGCCGCGGCCGCTAAAGCTGCAAAGAAGGCCGAGGAAGCTGCAGCAGAAGCTGCTATAGTCGACCATAAAACCGCCGCAACAGCAATTGAACGCATCACAGCTCTTAATATTGGTTCCGCGAAAGACCGTACCAGGGTTAATATCCAGCGTTGCATTGGCATGTTCGGTCGCCACAACACAGACATGGTCTTTCCACCACGCGCTCCGGCCCGTCAAGGTCTTACTGGTGAAGTCAAGCCACGACCAAAGACGAACGAGGCAGAAGCTGCAAAGAGGATAGGCCCGGATACTGGTTCGTCCGAAGTCCAGATTGCGATTCTGACAGCGAAGATTCGGGCGGTGGCGGAACTTGTTGAGAAGCACGGGAAGAATGACAAGGCTAACAAGAGGAATTTGAGGTTATTGGTACATAGGAGACAAAAGCTCCTACAGTACCTTCGCAGGAAGGAGAGAGGTGGTCCAAGGTGGCAACACTGTATCGAAACTCTGGGGCTAACCGAGGGCACCTGGAAGGGAGAGATTTCCTTGTAGATTTCGCCGCTTTGGTTGTGTGGGTAGTGTAGACATAGTCTGTATCATAGAGCACTAAACTTTGTAAGCATGATGGTCAACGATGTGATGGCTACCTCCGACTTTTCAATCTCAAACCAACCCTTTCCTCCCCGTTATTATTGTATCTCTAATACAAAAACGTACACCCTGTGGACTTGAGCATTGACTTCCCAAGTTTGCATACTTCATCCACCCGCAAAACTCCTGCAAAGCCAACTTGGCGACTAATCGATCACATCAAATGGTATTGACCGTCTCTTTACACCGCAGCATCACGCACTCCCCAACAGATATCGTACACGTCATGCTTGCGTGATTAGATTATCACATGTAAATTCTCTCACACTCCCCTATTAGTCTATAAAAGCTCGTTTCTTCCCCTAACCCTCCCTCTACTTTACACACCACGAGTTGGGCTTGGTATGGGGATTGAAATCTCAGCGGCATCCTTTGTATGGGGAAACGCAGGAAGATGATGAGATATCATGGGGTGGGGAGGAGGTTCGACAAGATTACAGCAGGCGGAATATGGGCTTAATTGACTCAAGAAAGAAACGGATGACGCTATGTTGGGATCTTTAGTCTTTGATTAAGCTCGGATCATTTGAACCCTCATGGGGTTAGGGAGGAGGCGGGTTACTCAGTAAAATGCGAGCTCCAGCAGCTTGATGTCTGGGGTTCTTGTGGAGATTTTGGTTCGAATATGATGGGGAAGAGACAGTATGTTGATATATCTGGTGTTTTAGATTAGTATACTTTGCGACAGCAGGCTAATGTGGTGGGTGAGCTCCAAAATGGCACAAAGTCCTCCAGCATGGGTCAGTGGGTAGTGTGTTTGTTGAAATTTTCTGATTTATGGAGTATATCACCATAATGAAAAGAATTTAATATTCAGCATTGCATAATGATGAATTCTGGCACTATTATTAATGTCAGGGGAAGTATACTGACCATCACTTTCCCAAAGTCATACCTCTAACGTTACCAGTCACCGGCTCCCGAACCCATGTTTCTAAGTCTTCTTTGTATTATTCTCCATGTAGATGAAGATCCATCGGTTCATAATATGCATGAGGTACTTCCACGGGGGAAAGCACTGCACATGACTTACAAGTATGTCGTTTGGGAACCGCAAGAACATGATCTGCATTCCCTAGTCTTTCACAAGTCCTTTCTAGGTTTGAAACCACGACCCCAACCACACCATGAGAGACAAGTATGATATTGTATCATGGTAGACGCAGGAGTACTGAAATGGTACTCTCCGCCCATAGTGTTCAAGTCTGTAGGAAGCGATCCCATTGACCTGCTGTGAGTGCCATGTAAATCCATATTTCCCCAGAGTAGTGTAGTGGAGAAGAGAAGAAGCAGTCTGGGAGTCGTAGATCGAGCTTTTATGCCGTTGCGCAGCCAATATGCGGTGAGATATACGGGAGATGTCATGTGAGGTATTCATCACATGATATCCTTACTAAGCGGCTCAGGCATGCTTAGGTATATAAACCCTTCCAAGCTCTGCATTCCTTTCTTCACTACACCACCGTTTCTTGGATTCAAATAGAGTACTATTATTCTTCATGTTCGTTCTAGACGGGGATGCTGGATATGCAGGATGAACGGACGCACTCACAGCAATCACATGAGAGTCTCTCTTCGGAGGGAATGGCAAAATGCAAAACGCATGGTTGATCTCACCCTTGACTTGGATAACTCCTCTGCCATAAGAAACCAGAAACCCGCTGAATAGTGCGAAAATGTTTCGTGACGCCTACAATCAAAGATTTAATGCTGGGGCTACCGGTACAAAGTCTGCATGATGCGCTCTGAATGTTCGTCCCGATAGCCTCACATGCTGGGGAAACTTGGGAACTCTCATTCCGATGAAATATGGGCCTTGATGTTATCAAACTTAATGGTGGGGTTGAAGTTTAGAACGTTCCGCTTTCTGACATGAAGGAGATCGATGATGGGCGTGGGTAGATGAGTGGAGGAGGTAGTTGAGTGTGATGGTAGTCATCATCTCCGTTTCCTGATAACGGAGATCCATACTAGAGACCTCCATATCACTTCAAAGGGTGTAATAATACAGCATTGTACAAGTCCTCATTCAGTAGACGTGATGCGCTTCATCGTCATCTCTAAACGAAAGTGGCGCGTTATGTTCTGCACCAGCAGCAAAAAAAAGGATTTCCAAAAAAAAAGGTGAACTTAAAGTGGCAAAAGGTCACCATCGGTTTCGAACCGATGTCCTTTGGGAATTTTTAATTGCGGCAGAAACCCGTTAAACTGCCCTAAACCACTACGCCAATTAGTGTCCTAAAGCGGAGGGGGGGATCGCTTACCTGTGGGAAAGTGGTGAAATTGTAAAACTCATATAGGGTAGTAAAAGAGTTATTAGGTTACGTCATTGTTTGTTGTGGGTGGTGAGGTGAGAGGAGCGCGCCTGCACGTATGCACGCGTAAGGGTGAAGTGAGCATTTCTCCCTTCTTGACATGCGCGGGAGCTTAATGTAAACAATATTTTTCCTCACTGTATCCTTTACAACATGGAACATGTGACGCGTTACCTTGCTCCCAAGTATATAAATCCTTTCTCCTCAGTTTCTCTTCACTACACAGCCATGGGAAATTCTGAGTACTAAAAATGTTCGACCTGGGTGTGACACCATCTTCAAGTTTCATCATGTCTTCTTCTTCTTCTTCTTCTTCTTCTTCT
>AJFL01000253.1:0-38991 GCA_000467735.1 Rhytidhysteron rufulum CBS 306.38
CCCCGCCATGCCAGATGGGGCATGCCCACGCCCTTCACAAGCCGAGCCAGGGCTTGACTGGCGGCGTTGGGCGTGCGGGTCAGGAGGATCGGCGGCCATCGACACCGCTCAGACCATGGGCCGAGCAGGCGAGCAGGGCCACGCAGATGCCTCTCGTGATCCCTTTGTCCAGTCCTCCCGCCAGAAGCAGCGCTGTCCTCTCTACGCGCTGCCCGGGTGCTGCCCTGCTGGTCTGGCCGCCCACGATTGCGTCTTTGTGCCCTCGTCTTAGCTGCTCTGCTTCACTCACTCACGTCCGCCTCGTCGTGCTGCTGCTCTACTCTGCTCATCTTTGCACATCAGGGGGGCCCATCATGGATCACGAACAAATCCCCACTGTTTCGGTCCTCCTCAATTCTCCTCTAGATCCAAGCAGCCATCCATCCATCGCATTGCAAGCAACACACGCAAGCCAGCACAGCACACACGTTCTCGCTGGTGCCCCTCCGCTTCGTTGGAGCTGCATGGCCTCCGCTGCTGTTGACTGACCCCGTCCTCCATGCTCCATCTACTTCCAGCATCATCGACAGCTAGCCATGTAGGTACCTTGCGGCCTACCTGCATTATTCCCGCTCGCCGCGGTGCTCCACTGTTCGCCCATGGCAGTCATGCCATTGAGTGCCGGCACGAAATAGCCGCAAGAGTGGAACCAAGACGTTTTATCCCATACGAAGTGCAAAGTCATGGCTTCATGACCTTCTGAGCAAGCAGCCTCGAGCACTCGAGAGACAGTCGTGCCCGGCCTTCTGCCTGCCTGCTTCCCCGCAATATGGCGTAGGCATGATCACAAGTGATGAACCTGCAGGTCGGCCAACTGCTCTCCCCATCTCCACGGGAATTTCGTGATCGATGTGATGACCCAAACACCCAAGGCTTCCCAGGGTTGCCTCACTGCCCACCCTGATGGCGAATCGTGAATTCTCTTCGCATCCGTCAACAACGATCATGCTGACGTGGGTACCTGTGTTGAAACAAGAACCAGCAAACTTCTTTGATCTCAACGGTGCCAAGCTTCGATCTCTTAGGTAATGACATGGATTTTTTTTCTCTAGCTCCCACTGTCCAAGGCTTTCGTTCACGATGCCACCCCCAACTCTGATTCTCACGATGTGGTTGTGAAGTGCTGACTCACCCCAATGCGCACATTTTTCACGCCGGCACGCGGGAGCCGTCCTCCCATGGTCGCTTCGAGGCAAGCCGTGCTCGCAATCGTCGAGTAATGAGATCCACTTTGAGCCTCCAGACCCTTCGGTCAACAGCGATCCCGGTGAAGGCTTTTTATTCCGACTGGCAATCCAACTCCGACCAATTTATTCCGATCGTAGTACGGCAGCATTCCGAAAGCAACGAAGTCCGACGCATCACTCATTCACTCGCACTCTTGACCATCGGACTCCTCCGACTGTAACCGACCACTTAAATTGCATTCTCATGGCGGAGGCGACTCTCACCATACTCCACTTGTAGATGACTCGAGAGGACATTCACGTGGCATCCAGATTCCCCCGTCTTTCTTCCCCATCCCAGCGGAGCTCCCTAGGCGTGAATGGGGGAAGTATTGTGACAGCTGTACTCCGCACATGGTTCTCTCCAGATATCAGAACACCATCAGGCCAGTACTCCGCAACGTGTCTTGATAGCAACAAATTTCCTCTTCAGGCATTATTTATTTGATCCCTCAAGACGGAAAGAGAATACATTAATTTCGCTCTAAAAGTCGGTGTGCCAGATGCTGCAATCCTTTGAGGCATTATCGCCATCTTCAATATATTCCGCAACCTTGGTCAGGAAATAATGCATCCAATGTCGCCATTTTTAAGCTTACAAGTTTCAACACCCCGTCGGCCTTTCGCCTTGTCGGACCTCCACTTAGTCTTGAAAATTTCATTCCGTGTCCGTCTGCCCCTTCGGTAACTTTCACTCTCGCCTTGTGACCTTCCAGGAACCAGGCTTCCTCAATTCTCCTAGGCGCTTCCAATATTGTAACGGAGCGGCCTCACTTCACCAGACCCTTAAGCCATCTTAGAACCCTATCTACAATACACCTGGAGCCTCACGCCACACCCATCTACAACGCCCATGTTGATCAACGAGCACTAGGGAGGATCATGGTTTACCGAAAAGCCACCCCACCGCCGCGCATTGCGGCCCGCGAGCTCGTGCTTTTTTAGGATATCTTCTAGAAAAATATTACTGGGTCGTTGGAACAACGTTCTCCCCGGTCTATTCAACCCATGTACGACGCCCACTTGGTACCTGTACGCGGCTCAACGATCTGGTCGTTTACCTAAGCATAATTCATCACGATCATGCAGATGAAACAGGTTCTACGAGATCTCTCGGCGTATTCGTTGGATGACAGGAATCGAAGGCTCCACTCCCCTCAGCTGTGAGTCCACATAGTGCAGCTGACTTGAAGTCAACATGAAATCCACTTATTGTAAAAGACCTCCCGTAAGTAAGCGCGCACTTTATGCTGTGAATGATCTAGATGCCTACACTCCTGAACAACGTTCATCAACCGCCGCTTACATTCGGATGGTCTCCACTTTGTGACTAGACATGTTGTATCGTAGACGATGCGGGCGATGCGTTAGACTTGCCGCAGTCGAACCGTTCCCTTTTCGTCTTCTCCTTGAGCTAGCACCACCAATGAGAACCGAATAGGGAACAACACTTCAGAAAGGAGTTACACATTGTCTAACTATTGGCTCAAATAACCACCTCAGCAGTTTATTGACGCTGGTGCACTCTATCCGCTACTGCTGCATCTGTCCAAGTTCCTGGCTATTGTTTTAGGATTCCATAGTTCATGCCTTCGGCCACACGAAACTTACGGCTTAACCATGGCACATCTGGATCTCTTCCTCCCATCTCACATCTCTAGTTTCAAACTTTCTAGCCTCACGCTTCACGCAAGGGACTGACACATGGCCGACCACCACAACAGCCACAACAGCCATACGTGGTACCAATCCCCTTCTCAGCTGACTCCCTACAACCCCCTAAAGCAGGGTCCGAGGTTCGGGATTTTTGCCCTTGAAAATTTTCTTGGTAAAGAGGCTTGCTCTGTACAACGGCGTCGGGTACTGCCTTCGAGTGCCGGATCGACAACGCATAACTGTGAGGAGGGCGGAAGCAGGGGTTATCTGATGGCGGGAAAGAAAGACCCTTTCACCCTTTCATCAGATAACCTAAGTTAGACATCCATCTTTCCTCTCTGCTCGCTCTACTTTCCTCTCTTCTCTTTGTTTCATGCCCCCTTTTTCTTTCTGCACACTTTCCCTTTTTGACCTTCTCCCTTTCCTGTCCGTGCTAGCCCATTTATTCCCATTCACCGCTTCTTCTATTCAGAGTGGTGGACATGTGAAGAGGAAAATAAGTTTTCTGGATGTCTGCTTGCTCGGTAATCCGGAAGACTAGAAGCTCAATATTTTTCTACTTGGGCTTTGTAGCTAAAGGCAGACCAAGTAAGCGAGAGGGCCATAGCTTGCCCACTTCGTGGTTCGGAAGGTCGAGAATACATTGCTTACTGACTGACTTTCGTTTATCGTCTTTATCTCTACCATTTTGTCAGCATACCCCCCCAACCCCCTTCGTTATATCTCGATGTGTTGACCTTTTGTAACACACCCTTTTTGTTTCTTGGACCCCATATACCTCACTGTCGGGAGTCTAGATCCTGCAAAATCCCACTTTTCAATATCAAACGTCAAACAACCTCCGCTCTCGAGGAGGGATAGAATTCCCCGCTTGATAGAGGGAGGACCCCGTTCTTTGGCGGGGTAGGTAACCCCGCAATGTCAAGGCATTCATGGGGAAATGATATAGTATCATTCGGTTCAAGAGTCTGGATTCTATCTCTACGACATCGGATAGGTGTTTTACTATCTGAATTCAATTAAGTTCGGATGAGTTGACACAGATTAAACACCTATTTTGGGATGTTCAACGCTCTTTACGCCCCAGAGCAATGATATCTAATGCCAGGGCACTAGCATAGATTGACTGAGTCGATGCACCTACTATCGCTCACTTCTATCTGCTATCACCACCATCACTCACGTTGAACGATTAAAAGGATAGGGTATACAGACCGTCATCTCGCTGCAACTATACAGATTATTCTTCAAAGTTACTGTCACCTCGCAAGTCGTTCAACTCAAACCCCTTTTACTGCTCTATGATTTGATCATGTGAGTAAAGGACCCCTCACCTCCCCTAGTCATCACGAGCAGTCTACAGACGAATCCATCGACCTCGCACTCTGGGATTGAATCAGTCTTAAAGTCGGGATAGACTAAATTCATCGTTGGTAGCTAGCCAGGTTCAAACAAGGCATTTCATTGCATATTTGGCAATTTGTAGACCAAGTGCGTATCTACTATGTATCAAGACAAATATACTCTCTTTAAGACTGTGTGGATGGAATGTGGTGACTGGTGACTGATAAGTCACTGACATGTGACTTGTAGGTCATTGTTTGTGGGGAGATATCTTATGACTATTTCACTATACCGCTCTTAGAGCCACTAGTCACCTCCATATTAGATGGGATTCTTTGAACTATTCAGTGTATATACGTATAAACCTTAATATATACCCATGGCCTTCATCGACGTTTCCAGTCAACAACTTGCTAAAATCAATATACCCGGGTCACAGGCCTTTCGCTATATAAGGCCTCTTCACTAGTTCGCAGAAACTTTGAAATCCACGCACGATAAAGTCTTTATTATCATAAACCCAGGATCTATAGGGTAGATTTAGAAGATCTATTTTATCTCAACTTAGCTCCTAACAACGATTAAGAAGCCATATCAAATCTAGAATGAGCTATGCAATATCTTCATTGGTATATGTCATATTTTTCCTAGTCGTACTTTACTTAGACAGATAAGTGATAAGGCAGTGCCTAAATACCTCACATGTACGGTGAAGCACCTACGAATTTCTAAATCAATAACTTGCAACTCTGCCTTATAATCTAGAATGGATCCCACCTATCCAAAGGAAGAAGAGGCAATCAAACCGATTGTTATGAGAACGAGGACTCTCAGCACCTCTTAATTATGCGGTACATAATCTGACTTCCCGGATAGCCGAACATGAGCTCGAAGTTAAAGTTATGGATTAACATTAACTACTCCCCTTATATCATTTAACCAGCCTTACTCATTCATCAGTTATAAATACGGTAGTAATACCACTCATAGTAATCTCAATATCATGAGTCCCAAACATTCAATCCATAAACATCAAAGCCTTCAAACAATCCTTTAAGAGAATATACCCCACAACCTCATATATCCACACAAAAAAAGAACACCGCTTACAGAAGGGTGATTCCAAGATCCTTTACCCCGAACCATCCGCCCAGACACACTGAACCAAAGCTTTTTTTCCAAACCTAGAGATTTGTTTAGAGAAAAACGGAACCATAAACAGCTCCATTCAACCTCTTTCATCGCTGCCATGATTATGAAATTACTGATTTCTTATCTAACTCTCTCTCTCTCTCTCTCTCTCAGAACATCCAACCCCAAATCAACCCACCCATCCCTCGACAAGCTCACTCCATGTTATACTTCAACAAAGAAGAAGAACCAACCCAAAAATACTCCAGTTATCAATCACTCCCATCTCCCCCACACCCTCCCATCCAAACCCGCCTTCATCCACCTCTCTAATCCACCATTCCACAAACCACATTCCCAACATTCCCCCATTCTCCACATCTCCCCATTCACTAAAACCATTATTTGATCACCATATCTCTTCTCTCATATCACCAAAACCAATAGCCCCTAAAACCACAAGCACTTGCATATCAAAATTCCTAACTCGCATGCATCATAATTCATATTACAATCACTATGTACAAAGCATCAATCCCAGCTATAGCGAATGCCTAATCCTATAATGCATCTCTTTCATCCACCGCTCCTCCGTCCATTACGCATCGCCTGCCAGAATACCAGAGAAGGATATGCACAAACACAAGCGAGCGGATCGGGGTATATTTCCAAAACACCAACCAGCCATGAAAGTGGCTCAGAAATGCCTTGTCCTGAAACACCCATAAAAGCAAGAAACCATAGAAAGTAGAATGCACAATGCAAAATCATGAATACCATGTCGTCTTATCATCTCCTTCTGTTCTCTTTTCTTAATCCCCAATTTACATCCCGGTATTATCGTCGCTAATATCCAATCAATCCTTTGAACCCCTTTGTATTAGAAACCAATATATCGACCTAAGCAAGAACACCGCCCTTGACACCACCACTCCATCCTTCATCATCATCTTCCCTCACAGACTCAAATCCCCTAGGCTCTGGCTTGTGGATTCTTACTAGTAGGAGGAAGTAATCCTCCAAGGGTAGCAAATTCAAGAGGATCCTGTTTCCAGTCCAAGCAACACCGCACACCATAGCTCCTGCAACTGCATCCAGGATAAAGTGATTCGCAGTGGCAATGATGGCAGTGAGAATGATGGCTGGGTAAGCAATACCCACGGCCAAACAGGCAACGCGCCTTGGACTCGGTAGTCGCATACTCATCCTCCTGCCACCAATACTCTTGCTGAATGTTCTCGAGCGGCGGTGTTGAGGTGCGAGCGGGATGGAGCATATCGTCAGGCCGATAAGTAGGGAATAGCCGAAGTGGAGCGACGGCATCGCAGCATATTGGTTGCAGAATTTGTTCTGTGTCCAGACACTGCTTTCGCCTTCAGCACCATGGACAGTGTCGACAAAGCCGAAGCTGCGAGCTTCTTCGCCAATGGCGCCTTTAACGTCGGGGTCGGAGAGGAGACGTGGTGGCATACAGGGCCAGAGGGTGAAAACTATGAAGGCTAAGAGATTGCACACGGCCATGGTACGCCTTCGTGCCTCGTAGAGACGGGGCCCTGCAGGACTGCCATCGGCTTCACCTAGACCTTTGTTATGTAGGGGAAGATCGACTCGATTGCGGGTTGTAGTGTAGTAGTAGAGCCAGACAAGGAAGAGAATAGTACCGGGAATATGAATGAAGGAATAGATGCGGTTAGTCCAGTGCATCAAGAACGGATGGGCTAGGAACCAATGTTGGATAGGGAGCTCATAGAATATGTGGAGAGATTGTTCGAGATGAATGATCTTGAGGGCATGTTGACGAGCAACATCAACAGTCCCTTCAACGAGAGTTACCGCGGTGAAGGCGCGACCCAGTTGGTAGACCTGTTATGCATAATCAGTCTTGTTTCTTTGTCTGACCATGAAGCCGGGACAGTCGCCAGGAACAGGGTCACATATAAACAACATACCCAGTAAATCAAAGCCCAATACCATGCCTCCACCAAAAAGGGAAACTTTCTAAGCAGTCTACTCAAGAAGTAATCCTTAAACCTCTCAGTATTCGGACTGACCACCTCCCCTCTCATCCCCAGTATCCTAAGTTCCCTCTTCCTCCATTTTGGCTCTTGTGCGGGGAGAAGTGAAGGCGATGCTGCTCTTGCTTGGGCGTCATCAAGCAGCGAAGAGCTTAGTCGAGGCGAGGACGAGGCGGAAGATATCGACGAAGGAGAAGAGGAACGTGGGGAGTGGCTCGCGCGGTAGTGACGTCGTGAGAATAGGCTATACCGAGTATTCCGGTTGACATAAGTGCCGCCGAAGAGCAGAGTCACCACGACGAGTGGCTCTATGAATGCACCAGCACCCATGGTGAGAGTAGGCTAGGGTGGTGTTCGGGGAAGAAGGGCCGGTAGCAGAGAGAGGGTAGAGCTCTAAGCTAATGAAAGCTCGAAGATGGTCAATCGAGGGTCTCTACTTCGTATATCTAGCAGAGGGATTTATCAAGGCGGTGGGGTAGATATGGACCGGGGGTGGTAGATAGAGAGCCGGAGCTTCTGTTGATAGGTGAAGGCGTATTGATTGCCTGCAGCTACCCTGGGAGCTTGGGAGCTGTCGGTGGAACTCGGTGCGAAGAGCTTCGAATAGGTGTCGGCAACGGTGGAAGATGCAGAGCAAGGAAACGAGTACCTAGGTAAGGATTCGGCGAGAGGTAGAGATAGGTAGAAGTAATACAAAGGTAAAAGGCAAACAAAAGAGCAAGAAGGCGGCGAGAAGGAGGAGTAGGTAGAAGTAATACAAAGGTAAAAGGCACACCAGCCAACGTACCCGGGACGCGGCGGAGATTAAGGACGAAGAGTGATGATGACAAAGTAGGAAATGCAGGCAGCTTGGTGACTTTGTCAGGAAGCCTCGTCCGGGGCACCCTCTTAGCACCTTCTTGCAATGATAACTGGACCGGCGCTGCCAGCTACCCGTCTAAGCAAACAGGCGGCGGCGGCGGAGGCGGCGTCGGGCTCTGTTTGCTCCACCCCGCCGAAGAGCCAGCCAGCATTGGCGTTGGCTGCTGTTTTGTTTCGCGCGCACCGACGACCGCGACGATGCAGTGCGTCATCCGGCTTATGGTGTTTCAATGCCCTATAAAAGCAGAGACAATTCACCTTCCTCTCCAGAGCATAATGCGCGAGAAGCTGCGCAGACAGCTGCCTGCGTGCTCGCCCATGGATGCTGTCGACGAACAGCGCCGGCCCCGAGTGAAATGGACAGCAGGCAGGGCCATAACCCCGTCCCACGCAGGCTGGAGGGTTGAACAACGAACGAGGTGCCCGCCGCCTTGTGTGGATATCGAGCACGCGACTCAAGCGAAGCCGCCACGCCCAAGGCAGCCTAGCGGCCGAGCCACCCGAGTAGAGTGGCTGCTGGTTGGGCCAATGCGAGGCCCTCGGCCTGTGTGAGATCCGCGATGCCGGACTACCCATGATGTATTATTGTATCGATTGCAGCCAAGTCCCATCTCTCCAATGGACACGCGCCCAGTGATGAATGTCCGCCAAGTCCTGCAATCACGACTGCTGTCTCTCCCCGTTTGGGCTGGTCGGCGAGTGACAGCTCTGCGCTGTAGATAAGATCCGCCTGCTTCCAATATGCAGTATGCGGTGAGCTTCCTCCTAGGCGCATCAGCAGCCCTCATCCATCATCATCACTTCGCCGTCGCATTTCGCTACCTGTGATCTAAGGCTGACGGCGGCGCTCTGAGCATTTGTGATAGCAGTCAAGCTTTCCTTAGCGCCCTGCGACCACCGCTGGCGTTTCCTAATCCCAGCATGCCGACATAAGGCTACGCGCATTCTCCCCGCGCTACTTCGCTTTCGCTCTCGACAGCGGCATACCGGATCACAAGAGAGTCAGTGATCAAGTGCGGTGGGTAGCTTTTTCTATTCTTTGCCTGGCCAACTGCTGCATCTTGCAATATCAACAACGGATCTGGGCTCCCTCCGGAGGTGGTCAAAAGTCGATCCGTCCTGCGTGCGCATCTATCCGATTTCCCTTGCTTCGCACTCCGTATTTCCAAAACCCATGCTCACCGTCGTACGAATGTCCAATCGTACGAGCGAATGTATGGACTTTTCTTATTCTTAGAAACGGGGTTTGAATCACTCCCTACCTCTCAGGTAGCAAGGCGAGGAATGTAGAAATCCGATACTTTTATGCGCAACCAGCCTATGAGATATCCAGCTTAGTTGATGTTTCGTCTTACACAACCCGGTCTATCGATCTCAGAATCCTGCCTTCGGGGCTTTGGAATGTTGGTGTTCCGGTTACGAGACGTCTGACCTATGTTTAGTGTATTAGAGGTGTTTGGTCATCGGCTATTTGCTAATATTATGGTACAAAATGACGATGTACGTAGATGCTCCTCTTTTACGTACCATATGTACGACATTATTGAGCTACAGAATAGATTCTATATTCAATTCCTAATTATGTGTCTGATGTAGATTTCTCCATTAGGTATATCCTTGCTAAGTGGGTACCTACATGCTCAACCTATTACATAAATATCGTGATCCATACTATTTGCTAAGCATACTTAATCATAACATTACCTTTGAAGGGCCCGCAGATCGAAAACTTATCCCACGATCTAGGGACTAACATCAACACCAACACCGTTCTCTCACATACCTCAAACAAGAGCAGCCCTATTCGTCTCCGTCATGTCTCCTTCCTTCTCAACAACGTCCCGTACCAGACCTTAACACCCACCCACTTCCACCCCCTATTCCCCACAGCTTCAACGTCTCCCTCCTCCATCCCCCTTTCCTTTAGACTCACAACCTCAAAACCGGCCCTCTTCGCTGCATCCACTGTCTCCTGAACTCCATGTGCAAAACTGTTTCCACGAACCTTCGACCCATCGCTCCTCACAAACCCGGCCTGCGAAACCGATCCCATTTCCGGATGCATGTTGGTTAGTAAAACGTAGCCGAACGGCTTGACCAATGCAGAGAGGGTGGCGAAGAAGGGCTCCAAGGGTATATGTTCGAGGACGAGCGTTGAGATGATTGCAGATTGTGTTTGTAGATCTGGAACAGGGGGAAATGAAGAGGCGCTGGGAGAAGCCACGGTGGGAAAACAGTCTGTTTGGTGAAGAACCAGCGAGATATTGGATGTGGTATTCTGCAGGAGTGGTTGAGCGTGAAGCTTCTCAGATGCTACTTGAAGCATCTGAGACGAAAAATCTAAACCGGTTAGAATGACCTTTAGGTCCATTGGATAGGCGTATGTGAGTAGTTTCAGCGTGTTGCGTCCGGTGCCGCAGCCAAGATCCAGGATGCGGAGGGGGGAAGATGTGTTCTTGAGGACGACGGAGAGGAATTCGGGGAGAAGGGTGCGGAGTTCGTCGTCATCAATTGCTTGTAAGGCATTGCCGTCATAGTCGTAGACGGACGCCCATTCGTCATATGTGTCTCGTGTTGGTAAGTACTGGACTGGAGTTGATGCCTTCGGGACTAGAGGGGTCGAGCTCTCTAGTTGTTGTTTGAATATGGGTTCAACTGAGGCTTTGGGCGTTTTGACTGTAGACGGACTGGAAGTTTCAAGCACAGGTGTGCTGGTGCGTGATCTTTCAGGGACATAAAGCTGGCCATTTTCTGATGGCGCTGATTCAGTTGTTGAAAACGAACCATTGATATTCGATGGGAATGCATTATGATGTTGCGAGTTCGGGGGGGAGAGGTCTACAAGCGATGTGTCGAAAGTTGTGTTGACATCGATTGGTTGTGTCATGTTGGCTGTTGGTAGTTTGATATCAACACTCGACGGATTGGGAACGAAGAATGAAGGAAAGATTGCCTGAGGCAAGGCGGAAGTATTAGGTAAAGAACAAAAAGAAACGAATATGAGGGACAATTGGTTCAAGAAATAGGCAGCAGAGGATCACAAAACAGATATATGACCTCTCGACGCGTGATGGACGCGCCCTCCACCAATCTCTTCATGTCGTGCAGAGTAGGTTTGGATGACTCACAGACGCACCGCGGAACCACTAAGAGACGGTGTCAAGCCACGCCTATCAGGCAGAACACCAAACCTTAAGCTTTGCAGCCCCTGGTATCGAATAGGAACCATTCAAAGGCATCTTGGACATGCAGTACGACGAATATAATACAGTCATACTTCCTTTCTCCCTGTCGAGATCCGCCCTGTCTATACTACGAGGGTATCGTATAACAATATGCTGCAAGGCTCATGTCGCCTCTAGATTAAGAGCTTTTGAAGTAGGCTTTTAATATCCTATCCCGATGCGCCAGCAAATTCTTCTGTTTCAATACTGCATCCCGCAGTCGTGTCTCTACCCATCCATTGCATAGATCGTTGTCCAATAGCAATTGTGTGTAAGCATACACGCTGGCATCGAACAATCCAGGCTTTTTTACTCCAAAGAACCAAGTGTCCTTACCAAGTAAGGCACCCAGTGCGGAAAAGGCCTCTTCTGCTTCCTTGTACAGACTTTCCTCATTGATGACTGCCGTATACTTTAAAATCTCTTTCTCAGCTGCAGCACGTAGTTCAGAGGCAACAGAGAGGTGCACAAATGCGTTTCTGGATATAGGTAGAATGTAGAGCGGTTCGGCGATGGAGGTGAAATTCGGCGTAAGGTAAAGCGAGTAGAGCTACAAAATGGATGATTAGCTGCTTGCTCTCTTTTTTAGGTGTAACAAAGCCCCACATACCCATGCTCTCCGTATTCGGTGGTCTAAAAGTGACAGGTATGCTTCATACCGTAGATCGGATGGTTCTTCAACAGTCGCATGATTCTTGCTAGCCGTCCACTTCTGCAATTTACTAGATGGTATCGGTTTTGGAGGCTTCAATATATCTGGCGATGACGGTAGAAGGAAAGGAAGAGCGCCGCTTGGAGAAGCATGATTATTCGAAGCTTTTATTTGGAAATCGACGTTGCAAAATTTAAGATATGTCTAATAATATGCTCATGTTGAAGTTAGCAAATGGAACTAGGCGCGATCAGAATATTTGCGGTAATGTGCGAACACTTACCTGCCATTTAAGGCAACTTGGATTGAATGAAGGAGAACCTATTCTAGCTCCATCTTCAGTCGTAAAGACATATAATGTATGCTGGGTCCGGTTTTGAGGAGTGCGTTGAGGGAGGTCGTTTGCATTATAGCTAAGGAGGGGAAACTTGTCGAATAGTTGCTTAATTGGGGTAGGAACAGCGAAGATACTTCGCCTGCTCTGGCTCAATGCATCATGATGAGCATTGTCATCGTGTTGGGGTTCTGCGGAGGTCATTGTCCATTGTTTGATGCGGGGATAAGACGTACACTGAAGAGATGTAATTGCGGAGCTTGAAATTTCATCGCCTAAACTTGCCTCGGAACGATCGACACGGGTAAACTTTGCAACTGCCATCATCGTCCACCCGTCTAGAGGCGCAATGCTTCAATAAACACACATTTTGATCAAAATTAAGAGTCTAAGCTGGCTATGGAATATTTAATTATTAGGTAATTTATGCGAGTATTTGGTGTAACGAATACGAAAGAAATACCTAGATACCTTTCCCTGTATGAATGATATCCGAATTGTCACTCTTCTCTACCCTGAACAATGTTAAAAAAGAGAAGAAACAATGATAGTGTTAAGCCTGCTTCATTTATATTCACGCGTATATACCAGTATACACTAAACATTAAGTACAGTAGCGAATCTTACGCATACTCAAATCTTATGGTAAAATATGTGGAGATAGAAGTGAAGGTGAGAAATAAAACAAAAGGGTATATTTGCACCGCAAGCCCACAAGCTGAAAAATCAATATGACGCCAAACGTATGCTCGTAAAAGTAATCGGAAATTTTTACTCCAAAAGCTCAAGAGAAAAAAATGCAAGAAATGAAAGTAGAGGAACTTGGGAGATGGGCATAATAGGCGGTCCCGGCCGGTAATCCAAACAAAGGGAAAAAGGTAATATAATGGTAAAAATCAGGATTAGGCGAAAAGAATTATGGAGGATGCCCTTGAATTTCACATCATCATCATAAGTCTTGTTGTCCTTCGTTCCGGATTCTTTCTTCCTGCGCCCAGGAAGTTGTTCTGTTGCGCAGTATGGAAGGCATGTCGTTCACAGTAGATCGAACCGCCAACTTGGAAATAATCGTCTCGCAATTGAACTCGGCACGTAAGACAGGTGAAGCACGGGGGATGGAACTTTTGCCTCGCTTCAGTCTCAAGGTATTGACCCTCGATACCGCGGTTGCAGGATCTACAAAGGGACCCATTAAGTTGATGATAGTGCTGTTCACAATAGGGATGGTTGTCGATGACGTAAAAATCGGCTGTTTGGAACGGTTCACGACAAGTCTTGCAAACAAAGCCTAGTGTTACTGTAAGCAGGGAGTTCTGGCCGACGTATCTTGAATATAGCACTTACATTGCCTATGATAACGACCAGTCAGGCGACCATCGGCAGCTTTAATGGACTTGCCTACAATAGGTTCTGAACAGCCTCGACATTTACCCTTCGTTCCGGCGGTTGGACGTCTATTTACGGCATCACGAGGCACGCGGGGAGCAAGAGGAGGCGGTGGCACACCTATTGTGAGACTGCTTGGCAGTGGGGGCGATCTCGGAGACATAGAAGGCTGTCTTGTGTTGATGATGCCCTTTTGAATTGCCGGGTCCATGGGCGATTCTGGTCCATCGAAGAAGGGTATAGCTCGTGGTGGTGGATCTAATGGTTCCGGTGCATTGCCTCTGTTGTAGCCTGTAGGCCCATCTCGGGATTCTAGACGCAGTTGGTCGATTGTAGATTGCAACATGGATTCTGGGCTTTCCATGCGTGGAATTCGTTCTTCCGCCAGAATATCAGCAGCAGTTTTAGAAGTTCGAATTGACGAGTCCCAGACTTCTGATGATGGTGGGCTTGATCTTGAACTTGCGGCGCTTCTCAGGTCAGAACTCGAGGTAGAATCGTCGGATGAACCTGAATCAGATGGTGTGTGCATTGATTTGGCGGGTAGGTTCTGATATGTATTTGAAAAGGTCGGCAGAGGGGGCACGTCATCTGTACGTAGACCAGCTCTTGACCCGTTCCGACTTGCACTTCGAGGTGGATACATGTTCTGGCTTCGAACCGATGCTTCAGACGGACGTCTTGCATGTGGTTCAGATGGAGAAACGACGTTGTCATGGCTATCCTTACGCGGTGGGTAAGTCTTTGAGCGATTGTCTTGGCTTAAAGTCAAGTGGGAGGCATTCTCTGATTGTAGTCGCTCTAGAAATGAATCAATACCTTCAGACCTAGCAGGCCTAGGGGGAGGTCCTGGTTTAGGATTTGCTGGAAGAGTATTTCCATTGGATACCGTTGATTTACGAGATCGAATAGAACCTGACGCAGATGGCTGTTTTGCATGCCCTCTTGTTGCACTGCTAATACTAGTGTGGGTTGCACTTCTTTTGTGTCCTGGTTCGGCCGGTCGGACTGAGGAACCCCTACGTTCAAATTCATGTCCTCCTCTTCCATCGAAGGGACCTGGCGCTATTGCGTTCATTCTCATTACCACGCTTTCACCTGCATTGATTCTGGGGCTTAAAGGCGCAAATAAGGGGTCGGCTTCCGCATAGCGATGATCGTAAGAGGGATCTAGTCTGTCCCTTGGCCTTGATCTTTGCTCAGGCGTGACGCTGCGAGGATTGGAAGGGAATGGAGGAAACGCGCAGTCCATGTTTCCTGGCAAGTCCGGCGAAGGAGGGCCGAGAGGACGAAGATTTGGACTTGTTACGCTTCTCATCATTTTGTAGGGGGAGCGGGGTCCATTGCCTGGCGACAAAGGAGAGACGCTTCTTGGATCACTGTAGTTACTCATCGGTGTCAACTGTTCGCGCGGTCGGAATGGTTTATCTACCACGATTAGTCCAAGTACAACAAACAGGCTATCGCTTTCTTCTTACTCGCGGCGGAGGAATCAATTCTTGGAGGGGGAGGCATGCGGCTAGACTTTGAGCTGAAGCCATTGGCGAACGTTGCTGCACGGTCTAGCTTGTTCGGAGGCGAAAGTGGTGGAGGCGATTGAGGAGATCGAAGCGACTGGGGAGACTGTGGAGACTGAGGGGATTGGGGAACTTGAGTTTGTATCGTTGGCTCTGCACTGGTGTTAGCGAGGCAAAAAGGAAAGCTGGAGAAGGGTGCTTACTCGAAGGCGCAGATGAGCAAACATGGTCAGCCAGCATTACTATCTCGATCTGTTCACCGCAATTGGAGCATTTGATTGAAGGTAGGAGGCTCATGGGCCTCATCGTGTCGGCCATGGCTGCTGGTGTGTTGATGGATGTGACTGCTACGGGCTGCTGGCTGCGTTCAAAGGGCTCGCGGATTCTCAGCAAGGATGCGTTCAAGAGTTGTCAGTGACATGAAGCTCAGGAAGCGGTGGACGAGGCGTCGTTAGAGTGTTGATCTGGTTTGAGAGGTGGCGCGAATCCTGGGGATCCCAAACAGCCAAGTGGCCTGCTTGATTGAGAATGTGACAGTTCCTGTTGAGCACTGGAGACGGAGATATTTCTGAGATTGGGATCGGAAGGATCGTCGCAGAGGGGAATTCTGGCGGCTCGTTGCTCTGGCAGAATGGCAGTTCAGGAAGCGTGACCGGCTCTAGAGAGATGAGGCAGGCCAAACCCCTGGAATTTGTGGAGTAGCAAAGGACAGCAGGAATTAGATTATAAAAATTACAGACAAGGAAGCGCAACAACAGCAGAGAGAGAGAAGGGGAAAAGGCTATCAAAACGACACATCTGCAATCAAAAGGACGGCCATGAGAGAGAGAGACCAAGGGTGGGCAGAGGATGTAATGTTGCTGTGAAGGGTAACAGGCCGATGCAAGTAAACTCGCGCCTGGTCCCTGAAAGGAGGCGTGCCACCGTCGTGCTGGGCGCGTGCGGCCATTGGCCAGATGAGCGGTTCATAGTGCACGGAGCGGCGTAAGGCTCGTCGCAGGTGCTTGGAGTTCGTCTTGGTGCGGCCGAAGGTGTTCCAACGAAGAAGCCGGGCAAGGCGAGGGAGATGAAACAATGCTGCTAGGCTGTCTCGTTGGACGTCGCAGGCGCCCGCCAGCAGTCGTGATCCGCCACCTGACTGTTGTAGGGCTACCTGTGTCGACGGTGACCTCGTGAGGTGCCTAGGTGGGCGAGCAACGATACGAAGGCCGTGATTGACGGTGATTGCTCTTGTTTGATGAGCATCTCAATCTCGGATGATGGGAAGAATTCGACTTGCGGCCAGCTGCGCGTGCGGAATATATCTGCTGCCCTCTGCCAATCAGGGCGGCAAGAAATGGGAGCACACCCCCAATCACCGCGCTGCTGCCCCTGACCTTAACGCCTGGAGAGCATGTCAGATATCGCCTAGGTTCAATATTCTCTCTGCTGGCTCTGCTGGCCCATGCTGGCCCAAGCAAGCCCAGATATGAGCCAGAACCGCCGACCTCTCCGCATCCATCACTAAATGTCAACTTAACTTAATTGAACCATCCACACTCAGGCAAGCTTTGCCTGATGAGCATCTACCCTCTGTCATCGACTCCGATCTTGTAATTACATCGTCCCATAGCATCGGCAGCACGTTCGTTTCCCTGGCGATGTTATGTTCCCAGCACAGAGAAAGAGAAAACGAAGGCGGGGGCTCAACTTCACGACATCCTCATCGTCCCATTCCGGAGCGGCAAGGAGATAAGCACAATGTCTTCCCTACGGTCGACCGGTCCGGAGCAGGCTGATGCTAGAAAGAGAACCCAGAGACTGACCGCAACAGACCTCGTGCACGCATGCGGACCTCCCCACCTCCCACGATGTCGAAATGCGCCTGAAAAGTTCGCCTCGCCTGATCCGCCGAAATGCGGACTTGGTTCAGAAGTGCTGCTGCCCATCACCCTACGAGGGAGGTAAGCGCACGCTCGTTGCGGCATATGTACCAAGGTTCGCTTTTCCACATCGTGTAGAGCTATTTGTTGTCCCCTATATTATGCTTTTGATATATCAACTACTCGCATGCGAAGTGCAGCATCTCCACATTAAAACCGCAGTGTCTCCACCTGATGTTCCTACCATTGGTGACTGTAGACATGTAGATCTTGAAAGCCAATTGAGAGAACACTTGGGTATCGAAAGCTCACCTGCAGATACCTATGGATGCTGTCGTACGTATGCAATATTCCACTTCCAGCCACTCCTTCAGTCCACTGACTAGAACCCGTCAGACCAGGTATGTACACTGACAAATGTGGAATTGCCGGGCCGTGTTGAGCATCCATCCTCTGCCAGTTGGAGAGCAACATGATGGAGGCTTTGGGGGGTGCTGACCGTTTCTGTCAGAGGCTGCGTCCAACACTAGAGATGTGGCTAGGAAGTGACCCTGTTGATGGAGGGAGGCACGGCACAGCAACACAGACAGACCTTTTCTCGGGGAAAAAGCAAGCCTCGAGGAAGGAATGCCGAGCAAGAGGTGCAGAATGTTGAAGTCTGCATCCCCACATTTTGGGTGATAGCGTTAAGGTTTTTGGAGACGGCAACCGAGACGCTGTCAGAATCCTTCTGGGAGCCGTCTTGCGTTTGCCTTGCGTTCATGTCAGCCAGCCCAAACCAGGAGCCAGGGTCCGCGAAGAGGGTTGGTGTGGGTTTGTGCTGACTGCGAGCTGCGGGCTCTGCCCCTCATCGCGGGGTACGTTGGTAGGGTTGACCCTGATTCGACGGGCGGCTGCTGATATTCAATTGTTCGTCACCTCGTTCAGCCTCACCACCGACAGGGTCAAGCACCTTTTCTCCCCAGGCTTGTGATGCAGGTTTATCAATTTTCTCACGCTTCCTTAATCCCTCCAGTCAATTGAGCAGCTGCACGCCATGTGATGAGGATGACGGCCTTGCGCGTGCCGTCTCGCACGGGTCGCGTAGCTCGATGGTACACCCTCTGCAGCGCTGCCAACTGTCCTGGCGAAACTGTATTAGGACTTCACAAGACGCTACGCGCGCTCTTCTCGCAGCGTTCGCCCGGCCATTGGTCGCAGCGGCACGGCTGGCCTGGGAGGCACGTCCTCTAGCCCGGAATGAGCAGCGTGTCAAAGAAGCGGTGGAGGGAAAATCGGTGGGCGGTCTCCGGCTCAGTCCGGCTGCTCGAGAAGATGGTGTGGGAAGTGGGTTACTTAATCGGTACACGGAGTGCTTGATATAAGAAGTACCCTCCACCACCAAATCCCAAACGCATCCCGACTTGCAGGTCATCACGCTCTTCGCCTCACAACCACTCAATTCAGCCACCTTTGAACACCCTTTCCTCAATTTCCTCCAACCAACACCCTCACCAAATAACCAGGGCCATTGCCCAGTAGCCAAGACGTTTTCAAACCTACTCAATTCGTAAGTCCTTCACCGTTCGAAATGCCCCCTGCGCCCCTCTTGCAGCTTCTACATAAGACTGGACGAGAATCTTGCAATGTGAGTGTCTCGCTGACGCATATTCTTCAGCGTTCACCACCCATTCGCTGGCCGACGCACCTCTCCCTCTGGGGCTGCATCGGACTTAGACTACCGCAGCTAAATACACTTCTCAACCGAGAAACAAGTTCCAGTTTCAATCAATATGGCGCCCCACGCGGATAACGTCGAGGGCTTTGCGAATGGGTCCGGTGCAGGAGCTTCGGCTTCCAGCTCGGCCTTCCGGGTGGACAGCCCACTTACCAATTACACAGAGGACGAGATCAAAGCGAGATACACGTATCATACCAATCTTGCTGTCAAGCAGGAGGATGGCAGCGTCAAGGTCTCTCCCCAGGACAAGAGCTACGACTTTCTTACCAAGCGTAAGGTACCCAAAGTCGGTGTTATGCTCGTTGGCTTGGGCGGCAACAATGGTACTACCGTTGTAGCAGGCATCTTGGCCAACAAGCTTGGCCTTAAGTGGGAGACCAAGGAAGGCTTCCAAGATGCCAATTACTACGGTTCCGTTGTCATGGGCTCAACCATCAAGCTTGCCACGTTCGAGGACGGTACCGACTACAATGTTCCGTTGAACCAGGTCTTACCAATGGTCCATCCCAATGATCTGAAGATCGGAGGCTGGGATATCAGCGGCATGAACCTGGCCGACGCCATGGACCGCGCCAAAGTCCTGCAGCCGACCTTGAAAGCCCAAATCCGAAAGTCTATGGCATCCATCGTCCCGCTGCCCAGTATCCACTATCCCGGGTTCATCGCAGCGAACCAAGACGACCGGGCCGACAATCTGATCCCCGGCAACAAACCATGTACGGCTCATGTCGAACAGATTCGGAAGGACATCCGGTAAGCTGCTGCTTGATCTCCGCCAAATGCGCTTGCGCTAATGCATATCATAGTGAATTCAAGGCAGCCCAAGATGTTGATATGGTCATCGTCCTGTGGACCGCAAACACGGAGAAATATGCCTCGATTGTCCAAGGAGTCAACGACACTGCCGAGAACTTACTCAAGGCTATCGAAGAAGGTCACTCCGAAGTGGCACCTTCTACCGTCTTTGCGGTTGCTTCAATCCTTGAGGGCGCTCCTTTCATCAACGGTTCCCCACAGAACACGTTCGTGCCAGGCGCCATTGACTTGGCCGAGAAGCATGGCGCCTTCATTGGAGGTGATGACTTCAAGTCTGGCCAAACGAAAATGAAATCTTCTCTTGCTGACTTCATGGTCAATGCCGGCTTGAAGCTCAAGTCCATCGTCAGTTATAACCATCTCGGTAACAACGATGGTAAAAACCTGAGCAGCCACGAGCAATTCCGCTCCAAGGAGATCTCCAAGTCTGACGTAGTTAACGACATGGTGGAAGCCAACAATGTCCTGTACAAGCCTGGTGAACACCCGGACCACGTGGTTGTCATCAAGTATGTCCCGTCTGTCGGAGATGACAAGCGGGCTCTGGATGAATACTTCGCTGAGATCTTTCTTGGCGGCCATCAAACGATCAGTATTTACAACCAATGCGAAGACTCTCTCCTTGCCTCGCCTTTGATCATTGACTTGGTCATTATTGCCGAGTTGATGACTCGTATGCAATGGAGGCTTGCTAGCGAGGACGACGGTGCCAAATACCAAGGCTTCCACAGCGTCTTGAGCATCCTAAGCTACATGCTTAAGGTACGTATCTATATCTTCATTATACTTGATCACCTTGTTAACATGTTGCAGGCGCCCCTTGCGGCCCCTGGTCGCCCGGTTGTCAACGCATTGTCCAAGCAGCGTGACGCAATCACCAACATACTTCGGGCATTCAACGGCCTGGCCCCAGAGAGCAACATGTTGCTGGAGCACAAGTTGCACTAATGGCTCGCATTACCTTCTCGCTTCTCACTAGACCATAGACTGTGGGAGGCATAGTGCTTTGTCGCATTGTTGAGATGGTAGACGGAGCCGTGGTCACCTGTGATTTGCTTTATTCTGTTCATGATTTTGCCCATTCAACATTTCTCTCCCCTTTGGGTTCGCGGTCAGATTGCAAATGTACTCTGTGCTTTTCGTAACTCCAACTAGTCACTGTCGTTACCGTCCTAGCTTGCAATTACAAGGTGTTTGGCTTAAATTTGAACCCTCCTCGTGTGACATGCAGGTTCACCCTCTCAGGGATCTAGTGCAGTTTTACTCAGCAGTCCTAGGCCATTAATGTGGTTGCAATTTACTGTATACAGGAGCTGACGCTGATGCACTACTAGTCCGTTCTATTCCCCGGAGAGAGTATAATTTTTTCAACCAAGAAATGTTGGCTTTACTTCACATCTGGAAAGAAATATACCTCTTGAAGACCATGGGAGTTAGGTATCAATCGACCTCATTCGCGCCATGACAAAACCAAAGCATTCTCTGCTGTCCGCCCAAGATGGGGTACTCGGTGCCCGAGTTGCTTGTGATTGGATCACGCCAGACATCCATCCCCTTCTGGAAGCTACCCATCATGGCAGGTATCCCCCTACTCAGTCCTCAGGCCTTTCTTCATCACCGACGCCCTACAATGCATTATTACTTGTTCAGATGCATCACTCGCTACATACATGAAGATGGCACCCCAATTCCCTTCCATCCAGTCCTTCTTTCATTCCTCTTCACCTTCATCTTCACCTAGACATAAACAACCGAGACCAGGCATGCAGCCCCAAGCACCCGGAGACGGTTTCACTGCTTCAGAAGTCGAAGCCGCTCTCAACCCTACTATTAACAGCACTTGGACACCGACTCAGGATTACGAAGAAACCGAAATCGCCTCTCTTGAAGCAGGGCCCAAATGTGTAACTTTTATGGGCCGCGTCGTCAACTTTTACAACATGACCACCCCTGCTAAAAGGCCTAGGGCGGCAAAAGGATGCATAAAGCTTGTAATAGCCGACGACACTGGAGCATTGACGGTATGGATTAGTATTATTCTGCTGTCTAGAATAGTTTTCTAACCCACTTTTTCAAGGTCAGGCTCTGGTATGCTAACATTGAATATAAACTCCGGATCGGGCACCTCATTACTGTCTGGACTCCACATATATCTCATGGAGAGGCTGCATCTTTAGCTTCGTCTAGTGCGCCATTGTTTACTAGCATCTTTCCAGAAAGAGACCGGAGCTGTCATTTGATGGTTCATGAGAATAGTGATGAAGGCGTCCTTTGTAAAAAGCCGCTGGGGTACAAGAAGGGCCAACCGCTTCCTGGGCTCATCACAGTGCAAAATTTCATTGATGGAGGCTACGATATCGCCGATGTGAGAATACTCGTTTGTGTCAAATCCATCGGTCCAAGGAAGAAATGTAAGCCCAACTACCTCACACCACAAATCCCTTTGTTGACAGTACGACTAGTCACGAACAAAAATGGATTTCAAACTGAACTAATTGATGTTGGCGTTTTTGACGACACAGCTGAAGCCACTCTTCGGCTTTGGAGCTCAGCTACTGCTTCAGCGGCCCCGTGGCAACCATCGCGCACGATTCTACTGATTCAGAACAGTGGTTGGAAGATTGATCGTAGAGTGTGGCTTTCTTTCACGGCGAATACCCGTGTTGACATCGACCCAGACATTCCCGATGCCAGGTGGCTGAGATCGTTCTCACAAAGGCTGACGAAAAGGGATCATATCAACCCTCCGTTTCCTGATAATGGTAGGTCATTGTGATTTATTGATGTATGGATGACTGACTTGTTATTTTAGTTTTCAATGTCGAGGAAGCTAAGACTGCTCAAGTCCAATGCCTTTATACCCTAGCTGATATTGACGAATTGTAAGTACAGTATCTGATCATTAGTCTGGTTACAGATTAATGAGTAACTTCCCTGAATATCTGAGCGCTAACATAGCTTTAGTCAACGCAAGAACCCAACACGTAAGTATTTTACACGTTTAGAAGGAATAGCATATTTAACCAGCTTAGAAAAATGCATAGGCTATATCAGCGTTATAGCCATGGAACTCAACATTGTCACTCTTCATCGACGGAACATGCTTATGTGCACAGAATGGTAACACTTTTCAAATTATATTCCCCATATCCATCCCTTAACGATCCACCCTTGGAAATTCCTTCTAAAACCTCATATAGTTGCGGTGTCCCTCTCTACAACAACTCTACGACTGCCAAGTGTGTGCAATGTGAGAAGGACATTGAGTTAAGGATAAACCCACGCATCGTAAGTATACTCTATTGGAACACAGCTCTTACTCACATAACCCCATTCATTCACCTTTCTCTAAATCTCTATACACTTTTTCTCTTACACATCATCTAGCTCGGCAACCTAATCGACGAAACCGCCCACATGAGCCCTGGAAAACTCATCCTCTCCACCAAAGCCTGGGAACAACTACTCGGTCGTACGGCCAAGGAACTTGTGAACACCAATCTCGAGGTCCTTAAGTACTTGGAATGGCGGACTTTGTTCTTGAGACTGACGATGGGGTTTGTTTGGGGGATTGATAGGTGTGGGGGTGATGTGGGTCGTGATGGTGACGAAGTTGAGCTGGTTCAACAGGGTGAAGAATGTGGGTCTGGAAGAGGGAAGGGGAAGGGGAAGAATGGACTGGAGGAGGATCCTAATGTGGGGAGGTTGTGCATTTGGTGCGTTAAGATGTGATGATTTCTATACCATCTTCACTGCACGACAGCCATCTACTTCTATATCAAGGTGTAATATGGAAAGGAGAGTAATATTTAATGGGAAGAGGTTTTCTAATATAAGTTAGCTATTCACATATATACTCACAATTCACAATCTCATCACTTTCTAATGAAAAGATCCAGCATTCCTATCTATGCAACTAAAGCAATCAAACGCGATCTTCGCTCATCTCAAGAGAGAAAAATCACATAACTACACGAACGTCACGAGTTCAAATCAATCAAAAAGAGAGAAACGATATAGATGTTTAGAAAAAAACGTTGGTCGCGTAATATATTTCTTGAACATCCACCTGTATGGAACGAAAGAAACAACCATTTCTTGAATTCGTGGTTTTTTGTTAAGTCTTGATTTATCTTAATCCTAAGAGGTATCCATCGCTATCCATCATGATAAAGCCCAGCTTTTTTTTTCTCGTCAAAAAATCATCAACATCTGCAAACACTCACTCCCCTTAAATTTAGATGAGCTGAGTGAAAGCGCGGTTGATGGGGGAGCGCAGGGGCTTGACGTCCTTGTAGAAGTCGACGGTGGCGACGGCGCGCTTGGAGATGCCTGCAGGGGTGAATTCGAATTTCTGATCATCAGTTAGCATTGGTTGTCTTCTTATGGAAATGGGTAAGGCATGGGATAAGAGATGTTACGTACCTCGTATACCTGCTTGTATGGGCCGGAAGCACCGAATCTGTTAAGACCGAATTGCTCGTGGGAGTACTTCTCCCATCCAAGGGTGCTCATGACCTCGACGGACATGGCAGGAATGCCGTCGGGGATGACGGATAGCCTGTAGTCCTTGGGCTGAGCATCGAAGACCTCAACACAGGGCAGGGAGACAACACGAGCAACGATGTTGTGGTTGTCTTTTAAGTACTTAACGGCTTCAAGGCAGAGCGAGACCTCGGAACCGGTCGAGACGAGAGTGATCTGGGCATCCTTGTTCTCCAGAGCAACGTAACCACCCTTGATAGCCTTCTCGATGGTTGATCCCTCAAGCTGGGGCAGGTTCTGACGAGTGAGGGCAAGGATGGAGGGGGTCTGCTTGGAGGTGAGGGCCATGTAGTATGCAGCCGAGGTCTCGTTACCGTCAGCTGGACGCCAGACCATCATGTTGGGCAGAGCACGGAAATGGGCAAGAGTCTCAATAGGCTGGTGAGTAGGTCCGTCCTCACCAAGACCGATCGAGTCGTGGGTAGCGACGTAGATTACACGCTGGTGGGATAGAGAGGATAGACGGACGGCGCCGGCAGCGTATGAGACGAAGTTAAGGAAAGTACCACCGGCAGGGATGAGGGTGCCGTAGGCTGAGAGACCGTTCATGATAGCAGCCATGGCATGCTCACGCACACCATAGCGGAGGTAGCGACCGGCGTAGTCACCAATGCCCAAGTTTGGTGGCTGGAAGTCAATGGCCTTCTTCCACCGGGTGTTGTTGGATCCAGTAAGGTCAGCAGAGCCAGAAACAAGCTCTGGGATTACTTCGTAGATAGCCTCGAGGACGGATTCCGAGAGCTTCCGGGACGCAATGGCGCTGTCTGTGGGCTTATAGGTAGGAAGCTTGTTTTGCCAGCCTTCGGGAAGGTCGCCAGTAAGTCGTCGTGCGAGATCGGCGTGAAGGTCCTTGTGCTCCTTTCCGTAGTTCTCGAAGAGCTTGTTCCACTCTTGTTCGGCAGCTGCACCCTCGGCAGCGTGTTTGTGGTACAGGTCGTAGACCTCTTGAGGAACAACGAAGGTCTTCTCAGGGTCGAAGCCGAATTTCTCCTTGACCTGCTTGATGTCGTCGGCCTTGAGGGGGTTTCCGTGTACGCCTCCAGTTCCCTGGAGCTTGGAACCGAAACCAATGGTGGTGGTGAGCTTGATAACTGATGGCCTGTCCTTGACCTCCTTAGCAGCAGCGATGGCTTTCTCAATGGCCTCAAGGTCGTTGTCACCATCCTTGACCTCCAAAGTATGCCATCCGTATGCTTCGAATCTCTTCATGACATCTTCAGTGAAAGCGCACTTGGTGTCACCATCTGGATGCAAGTTAGCGTTTCCGTTACCTATCCATAGGCCGTATATACGTACCAATGGAAATGTGGTTGTCGTCGTAGATGGCAATCAAGTTGCCGAGCTGCAAGTGACCTGCAGTGGAGGCTGCCTCACTGGCAATACCCTCCATGGCACATCCATCACCGAAGAAGGTATAGGTGTAGTTGTTGATCAGCTCAAAGCCGGGCTTGTTGAAAACGGCGGCAGTGTGTGCTTGAGCAATGGCAAGACCAACGGCGTTGGAGAAACCCTGACCGAGAGGACCAGTGGTGACCTCGATACCGGGGGTGTCGTGGGATTCTGGGTGTCCGGGGGTGATGCTGTCGACTTGCTGTAAAGATTAATCGGTTAGCAGACGTTGACTAAGCGGCTTCGGTGCAACGTACACGGAAGTTCTTCAGGTCATCGAGGGAGACGGCGTAGCCGAAGAGGTGGAGCAGAGCATACTGGAGCATGCATCCGTGACCGTTACTGCGAGCATGAAGTTAGTACCGGCTATTGTCAAAATCATGCGAGATCTCGGAAGATCTCAACAAAAGCCGCGGCGGACTAGTGCGGACACGTCGAACAGACGTAGTAAGAAGCTCCGAAGGGTATAGATGACCGAATAGAGGGGCAGAGAAGCTCTGGGAGATTTCCCGGCAAGACCGCGGAGATTGTAACCCATGCCCGGGCCGTCTTGATCATTGACGTGTCGCCGCCCACTAAGGAGGGGCAATTGGAGAAATTTTGCGTGGGCTGTGCGGCGGGGGAAGGAAAGACGACGTACGAGAGAACGAATCTATCCCGGTTGACCCAGTTGGGGTTCTTGGGGTTGAAGGTCATGAATTTGTTGAAGAGGACGTGGGAGACCGGAGCCATGCCCATAGGGGCACCGGGATGGCCCGAGTTGGCCTTGAAGGTGGCATCAACCTGGCCGCAGAGCAGGATTAGCAATTGGAGCTCGGTGGTGAAGAATTTGCAGGCACAAGGTTGAGGTTGGGATGGAGATGGCGGGGTAGCATGATAACGAAGCGCGAGGAGGGGCTACTCACCGCGAGAGTGCGGATGGTGTTGATGGCGAGCTCATCGACTTTTCCGTAAGGCATGATGGGCGACGATGGTGGAATGTAGAGGTAGAAACAGAAAAGAACGGATGGAAGAAGAGGGAGAGGGGGGAGCAGGATGAAAAATGGGCTTTGTATAGTGTTGGGAAGTCTTAGGGCGGATCCGTGGACCCAATGTGACGTCCCACCTGGACACCAGAATTCTCCCGCCTCGATACGAAGACCCCGCCAAACCCGGCATACCGAAGTGGCCAACCCTCCCACTACCAGCCTGCACCACCACTTGGGCACCTGAATAAGCTGCCCTGGGGCGCTGACCGACACAGTATGAATCAATGACTAGCATTAGTCACCTCACCCACCACTTGCGCGGCCGAGAGCGCCGCCGCTCTCTTCTGGACGGCGGCAGAGCGTGGGGAGCATGCGAGTTTGTGGAGGACGTGTGGAATGCACGTCTCGTTACTCGCTCCTCTCATGTCGGGGTAATGGCCTGGACCTCAATATACCTGCTCGAATCCTTTCCCTCCCAAGCCTCCACCACAATAAGGACCTAAGGAGACTCGACTTGGCGGTAATACACTGCTTCTTATACACACAGGACACTGGGTCGGACAGCTACTAGCCTCTTTAATCTCGTGGTAATTTCAATTATTCAACACCTCTCTACTCCTATCATCATATTACAAGTTTTCTTCCAAGTTCCCAGCGCCATATCAATGCCGATCCTTTCCAATACTAAAGTAGAAAAAAACGAATGGGTATCTATCATGTAATGTACAAACTTCTGGTAAATAAATACGCGTGCCAGTCTCAGAGTCGTCAGTCTTTCGCAAGAGGAAAACATTAATATACAGAAGAAGAAAAATGCCGTGTACGGCTAAGCAACGGAGATGAAAAGGTCATCGCCTTTGCGCGTCGGCGTCAGCCTAGGAACCCAGAGGGGACTCTTCAAAGATTCCATCTCTGGGTAATGATTAGATTTTCGGACATTCAAAGGTCTAATCGGTGTCATATCGGAAGTGGTCGGGCTTGCAGAATAAGGGCCATCGCGAGACCGATATTGTTGAATAGATTGTGGGGAGAGTCTTGTCCGTCTCCCATCACTCATGCTCCTTCGATGATGTGAACTGCTTCCAGTGCTTCGAAAGCTCATGGTGCTTGGTGTTCCCGTCCACAACTGGATCTCCAGCTCCTGTGCATGCTTTTCTCCCCGGCGCTTCGCAAGTAGCGAGGGTGCAGGACTAATAGCTCGGGCCTGAAGGTTTTTCCCATGGTGCGCGTTCTTTGGACTCCTGGGCACCGCTTGATTTGATGCTCGTGGGATTTTGGGATAGCGGAGGTTTGAAATTGGCGATTCTGCTACGGGCGATAATTGCTTCCCCACTTCCTCCTCCTCCGGTGTTGGATCGTTGGGATCGATGGTTTCAAAGGATGTATTGGAAGACCTTGAATCTCGTCCACTTTCTGAAGCCCCTGATGTGGTTCTCGAGATGCTGCTTAGTGATGGCTTTGATTTGATTTGAACCATTCGAGGTGATTTGTCAGGTCGTCCAAACTTCTCGGAGCTGATAATTGTTCGCTCTGGTTGCGGCATGAGCTTTTCAGGGGAAATATAGTAGTCTGGTATATATCCTCCATGGCTCATGTTCACACTGCTTGAATTTGACGATGAAGACTTGTAGAGGGTTCGATCCGACTGCGGTTGGGTAGCCGGTGTAGGCACTGATGGAAGAGCTAGCTCTAATGTTGAGACGGATGTTGGCTGTCCCCTGGAATGACGAACCGGGATATCAAGGAAAAGTTCAGGCTGCTTGACAAATGGTTGCCGACTAGAAGGGTTTTGGGGAGGTAACATAGAGTTGGACGAAGATCTCTCCGGCCGTGACGGTCGGAATTTCCTGAAAGGGGGAATCACCACCGGTACTTGAGAAGCAACCCGAGATGCTCGAACCGACTCTGTCGTATCTTCTTCGAAAACCGTGGCCTGTGAAAGGACGCTATCTGGCCGTAGCATGGTGTTCCCTGGTGGTCGAAGAGTGCTAGTTGAGCGCTGGTTTGGTCTTTGTGGTCGTTGGGGAATGCGCGGGGCACGGATGATAGGCACTGGTTTGTCTGGCAGAAGTCGTGATACGGTCCTGACGCTAGCGATACTCCCTGGTGATGCATGGTGTGGCGTATCCGGGCTTATAGCAATGCCAATTTCATTAATAGGCACTGTAGGTTCAACCCAAGCGGGCCTTACTTGGGCCTGACCCATGACAGTTTGTTGATTCACTTCTCTGCCATTCTCGCCAAGCTGTTGAAATTTTGGGTCGATTGAAGGAACAGCAGGATTGACATATGGATCGTTATATGGTTTTAGCGAAGGATTGAGATTGTTCGTACGCGCTCTGGGCATAGGAACTGGTGCAAGTCCAACCCCAAGGTTTTGTCGACGCGCTCCGGGGCCTAACTTTTTTGGTGCCATAGAAAACCTAATAGCTCTTGAGAAGCGGCCTTTTGGTTGTTGTGGGGTTGCCTCGCCCTTTTCCATAAGCTCAGATTCCTTTTGTTCGTGCCGACGTCGGAAGCATATGCTTAAAAGCATCAATCCAATGGCCAATATAAGAGTTGCAGCCGCAGCTACTGCAATGCCAACAATTTGCGCAGCGCTTAAGCCCCTGGGCTCTTGTGTCTGTGGGACCGATGTGCCATTGGAAGGCGGAGATGACGTAGTAGGTACAGGCGGCAAAGCACTAGCAGAAGCTACGTACACTGATGCGGAAGATGAAGTTAAAGAACGGACTGACGTGGTCAACGTAGAGAGAACTTCGGAGCTTGATGTCGAGGTCGAGGTCGATACAATAATTGACGTTGCCATAGCGGAGGATGTGGTAGATGGGACGGCAGTAATCGTTAAGGCGGTCTGCGTTGGGAGAACAGCATCCTTTCTCCCGAGACAGATGTTATAGGCTGGGGATGCAGCGTCTCCTATCGAAGAGCAGGAGGAGTATATGCAGCCTAGGGCAGCCTCGCCCAAAGTTGCACCATTCGAGCTATAACGGGAACAGAGACAGTCGAGATCTCCATTGGAAGCACACGATAGAGGAAAGTTGTTTGAAAGAGAGGACACCAAGCAAGGCTGAGCACATGCTGGCACAGAAGTTTGAAGGGAAGAAGGCAAAGATGCAGAAGGTGATGCAGACGTAGTTGGCTCGAGAGGCAATGCTGAAATAATCGACGGAAAGAAAATGCATAACGTTTTGAAGTGGCTTAGAAGCATAGTTGTACAATACCTGATAATATTTAGAAGTCATTCTTACCCAACTTTCTCACAGGTACTAAGGAACACTCACCTCCAGGACTCTATTAGGATATCATTTGTAAAACGGCCAAAGAAAACGCCGGTCAACGGCAAGGCAAAGGAAAAAAGGAAATGAAAGGAACAACGAAAAGGAAATTCGTCAGACAGCAATAGTATCAAGAGTTGAATGCGAGGAGAAGGGGAAACACGATGGTATAAATTGGTAGGCTCCAGATAGTCAGCATGCATCATAGGCTGCATGGCCATTGCCAGAGCAGTGCCTGACCAGCCGCCGAGGCGTTGCCATAGTGAAGTGTCCTGCAAAATCTAGGATGCAACTTAGCGCTCGGAGAGGTTGCTGGAGGTGATGTACCAGCACGACCGCTGAAGTGTGGCCTTGGTGGATAAGAGTGATGATGGTAGCAGTGGGAGCGGGCGCTTGCAACGCGCACCATTCCCTTTCGGGCGGGCGGGCGAGGTAACGCACAGAGGTAAACATTTTAAGCGCTGGCCTTGTCTCGCTACACCAAACGATTCGCTGTTCCTGCATCTCAGAACACTGATCGATTCTCGACCCTGATACAGAAATAGCCCTTGGCCCACGTTTCCCGCTGCAACAGATGCCCTTGGAGCTCTCTCTTGCCAATCATATTGGCCCTTGGTGCCTATGCCCGTTTCGCCTACAATCGCCAGTTGGCTGTGGAGATGTGAAGTCATCAGAGCCAGACTTTTCCCAGATCATGAGAATGTTTGGATGAGCCGCTTGTCCGCTGAGGTCAGGTGATGTCAGTTGTTGGGCATTCAGACGTTGTCGACTGCTCAGGTGCGAAGTAGCTGCTGAAAACGGTTCTTAACGACGTTGTCCGTAAGGCTGTGGCTCTTTTCTCGTCAGAGCGTTTCTCGCCCCAGTGCGTCAGCTATGGCGTTCTCAGGTAGTATTTTTAGATCCTGATCACCATACATACTCAGTTCCGCCTCTTGAAGCCTGCCCTCATGGAAATTCTGCCGTAACAATTTTAAAGACATGGTGGTATGAAGTTGGGGCTGCTCCCACATATTATTGAGTTGGCCAGCGATTTGAGCTGGTGGAGGCGGTGCACATGCACATTGCGAAGAGAATCTATCCTTGTGATCAATGTGTTCAGCACTCCGCGAATTCCGTTCCTCTATCCCCCAGACCAATGACATGGTGTCGGTGAGACATGTACGATTGTCTCTACTGCAAGTAAGCTCGGACCTAGATGATGTCCTTCCGAGCCGACAACATCAGCTTTGCTTAATGATATGTAGTTAAATCTTAGATGTGGTCTCAGATGTAATCTAATAGGTAAGATTGTTTCTTGGTTGGATCGCCGTTCCCAGTGACTGAATTGAACACATTGACGGTTCTTCGCCGTGCAGGCACGAGTGGGGACATCGTATTGAGGAATGACTGAGATGACTGAAGTAGAAAGGTATACTTGAATAAGTGACCATCGATAACGAACTGTATCTATTCTGGATGAACTTTTGTCTTAGCTCCCTCATAGTTTAAATGGAAATCGTACTTGCGAGCGGTCTTGATGGTGTTTTGTATACTGATAACCCTTTGCTTAAATGTAACTCAAGTAGTCCGTGATTGAATTGCATGATTGTTAGAGAAGCATACCATGTGAGTGTATGGTAGATGGGATAGATTCTTACTTCCATTACCATAAAGCTAGCCTTAAATTCAAGTCGACATGGCGCCTACCAATTCTGATCTTATTTTGGTTTTGAATATATGAAGGAGTGACCACAACCCCAGAACACACTGGAATCTATGAACATATGTTCAACAGTTTCATGCGGGGGACTAGACGGGCGGTATGGAGCAGTTCACTTAAACTGAGCATGCGGACCTTCTAGTAGAGGGGCGTGATGGCAGCCACCTGTTTCACGGATGCTGTCCCTGTCTCCACTTCAAGATCGCGGAGCAGTGGATAGATAGCAGTAGGGCAGTAGCGTCAATCCGATGTGATGTCGTATTCGTAGCTTCTCAAGGTCACCGAGAAATCTTCGGTTCGGTGTAGCAGTACCTACATTCATACTGGCCTCGGTAGCTTCAAAAGATGGTAATTTCACGAAGGGCGCCAGAGGAAGTAAATAAGGTTGACGTCTACCATTCATATTGCTTTGTTGACCTGCATTAATAGGGTTCTAGAATTTTAGAGCTCTTTCCTGCGAACTATTTTCCCAAACATGCATTGTGGCTTTTTTGAAGTGGACCTCGCATTGAAGGAGGTTTTCCCCTATGGACTAGTCCTCCACGTGCTCTAGCTCGGATCTTAGCATGATGAAGCCATGGCTGGAAGAGGGTTGGATTCAGGAGACAACGGCAGATCTCACGACACGCTAGACATGGGAGGTACAATACATAGGTTTTTGTTTCGGATCAGACGCAGACGCAGAATCAGAGTGGAAATGCTGTGTGATCTTAGACGTAATGATGGCAAAGGACGGTGGTCACGGAGTGGTTGCTGGCGACCACGATGAAGCAAGGGAGGACAGAACAAGCAGAAAAATGGACGACGTTGAAACTAATGCCATGACAGTTGCGTGAGAAATGAAGCCCACAATTCTGCTGATCTCCAGAGGAGGCTGGCTAGCATCAGAGGACATGAGTCGGGGAGATGAAGCCCGCGATGGTGAGAAAATGCTGGTCGGATTCGGATGAAGAGACCTCGGAATGATTATTCAGACGGGACAGGGCTAAACCTGAGTGAGCAAGGACCCATGCATGTGATTTCAAAGCCTCGATCGCAGAGCGCCACGGTGCGGCAGCAAAGGCTGGAGCTGCTTCTTCGCAAGCAAGGGCTTTGGCCAAACAGACGTCGCCTTTGCCTCACCTGAAACTGTGATGGCCACTCAGCACGACAGGCACTTCCGCAGCGTGGCGATCGAGCTTCTGAGCAAAGGAGAAGACGGCGAGAGCGAGGATTTTGCTTGCACGCGTAAGACGACCCGGGGCGACGACAATAAAGAATTCCTGGGTAGGGCGCTGCACGTCAACCGTCTGTCTGCTCTTGTCATCACCGTCTGGCCTCTGCGCTTCGGATATACATCGTATCTGACCACCCACCCCCTTTTCTAGACTGCTTCTAGAAAGCCCTGCTAGTCAGACCCAAAAGGGCCGGTTTGCTCTGCCCAGCGCCGGACGGAGTGCAAGAGGGCAAGCAGCAGCGCAGCGAGGTCGAACAGGTGTAACGACGCGCGACGAGAGCGCGAGACAGGCAGCGTGGTGGCCTGCTATTCCCGTCCGGACGAGGGCAACAGGTCGAGGGGATCGCCAGGTGCGGTGATGGGAGCCCGGAGCGTTCGACCAGGACGGCAAAGAGGATTTGGAGAGCTTGGGGTATGGTGCTGCACTCATTCGCACACCGTCGATTACGGAGCGAGCACTAGGCCGGAGGATCGCTGTGCATTTTGCCCTTGGTTTGCCTTTGGTTTGCGCCTGGCGAGCAGCGGCTATCACGATAGCCTTTGAGAATTACTGCAGCGGGCATGGCATGGGCTGGGTTGCTCACTAAAAGTTTAATCGCCTTCGTCGAAATTTACGGAGTGGCCAGGCACCGCGAGGTTTTGCTGGGTTTCGCTGGGTCCTGCTGGGCTGGCGTAAGTCCGTTTGCACGGTTTAGGGCCGGCAAGTGGGCGGGTCTTGCACTGGCCGGTGGGCATCTGCTCCTGAAGCGTTCAAAGCAGTTCAAGACTGACGCCTCGCTTGCCAATCACGGCTAACCTGCGCTGAACCGCATTTTGTCCCCTTTCACTGAGCAGCATCCGGACAAAAGCTTCTTCATCTGCCCCATCCACCCTTTCGCAGAGGCAAGACAACTCTCCCATCCAGCGCCGCTGCTGCTTCATCGCGTTTCCATTCTTTGTGCTTCACGACACCTTCTTCAGCCCACGCGGAGCTCTCACGGCCACTTCCTTTGCTGAACCGTTTGGCTTTTGGCAGTTGACAGACACAGCGAGACAGCCTGCTGCTTAAGCTTCTCCACCCCCAAGCCAGACCCCGATCCAAGCGAAGCGAGCCTTCTTCTACTCGCCGCGCCCGCAGCAAACCTCCCCTTCTTCACACCTTTTCCTTCCCTTCGGAGCCAATTTCTTCCTTCACTCTGCAGCGCTGTTATCTTTTGCATTGCCAGTACAATTCTTTTAATAACTGGTGAGTGGCCGACTAACAACTTCACCCGCACTGCCTCCCCTTCCTTCGCACCTCCTGGGCCTAGCCGACCCAGGGCATCAGCAAACACACAACACGCCTACCTCTCTTTGCTCCCTCACCAATCCATCTACTTCCTGGATCGGCAAGCCACGCCTGCAGCCTCCCTCACCCGCTCCGCCCTTGAGCCCGTCTCACTACCTGTCGACAATCCTACTAACCCGCCTATCCATCACAGATTTCGTGTACTGCACACCTCAGCCGAAAGGTCGCGACGACTTCCATCCCTTTACTTAATAATCTATCCGAATACATCGCTAGTCCGTCACAATGGGTTGCGGAATGAGCACAGAAGAGAAGGAGGGGAAGCAGAGACACGAGGAGATTGAGAACCAGTTGAAACGGGACAAGATGATGCAGAGAAATGAGATTAAGATGCTGCTACTCGGTCAGTCGCGGATCGCATCTTCCCTTGTCAAAAGCTTTTGTACTGACGGACAACAGGTGCTGGTGAATCTGGAAAATCCACCATCTTGAAACAGATGAAGCTTATTCACGAGGGTGGCTACTCCCGTGACGAGAGGGAATCCTTCAAGGAAATCATCTTCAGCAACACGGTGCAATCAATGCGAGTCATCCTCGAGGCCATGGAGTCTCTGGAGCTTCCGCTTGATGATCAGCGTGCCGAATCCCACGTCCAGACCATCTTCATGCAACCAGCACAGATCGAAGGCGACAGTCTCCCACCTCAGGTTGGCAACGCTATCTCCGTCTTGTGGCAGGATGCCGGTGTACAGCAATGTTTCCAACGATCACGGGAGTACCAGCTGAACGACTCAGCCAAATAGTGAGATTTCCACCACGCCGCTGTCGCCCAGGGCGTGTCAGCTGCGCTTACAAATGCTAACAACCATAAAACAGCTACTTCGACTCAATCGATCGCATTGCTGCCGCAGACTATATCCCCAACGATCAGGATGTTCTCCGATCTCGTGTCAAGACTACTGGTATCACTGAAACGACCTTCATCATTGGTGATCTGACGTACCGTATGTTCGATGTTGGTGGTCAGCGATCAGAACGTAAGAAGTGGATCCACTGCTTCGAGAACGTTACCACCATCCTCTTCTTGGTCGCCATCTCGGAATACGACCAGCTCCTTTTCGAAGATGAAACCGTCAACCGTATGCAGGAGGCCTTGACCTTGTTCGACTCGATCTGTAACTCAAGGTGGTTCGTCAAGACGTCAATTATCCTTTTCCTCAACAAGATCGACAGGTTTAAGGAGAAGCTGCCCGTCAGCCCCATGAAGAACTACTTCCCAGACTACGAAGGTACGCATTCTTTATTCCACTACATGTTTACATTCTGACTAATTGAATCAAATAGGGGGTCCTGATTACGCCGCTGCTTGCGATTACATCCTCAACCGATTCGTCTCCCTCAACCAACACGAGACCAAGCAAATCTACACTCACTTTACTTGTGCCACCGATACTATGCAGATCCGATTCGTTATGGCAGCAGTCAACGGTATGCGCTCTCCAAGTCTTTGACACGTGAATCCCACTAACGAAAATCAGACATCATCATCCAAGAAAACCTACGCATGTGCGGTCTGATATAAGCGACGAGACGTCCTGACCGATGCCTATTTGCCCGGGCATTGGCAGAGAGTAACATCCACAGTTGTTATGGTGTCATGGGCGGCATGTTATCGACGACGGCTTCACCGCCAGGTCATATACGGCGTTGTTGAATGTTTTTTCTGCACGGGTTCTCCCTCATCTTTCATTATGTGCTGTTTCCGAGTACTTCCCTTGTCTACGTGTTTCTCATTCTGATACCCTGCGTGGCTGGGGCTTCCGACAAAATACTCTTGTGCAGGTTTTCTGCCTATTTATGCTTCTGTTGGACGAAATTGGTCCTGCTGGCATTAGAGCCATGCCTTCTTTCTTAATCCCTTGTATTGGGAACCTTTTTTTCTCTTTATACTTTAACGGATGATGGGGGTAACTTTTTCTTAATATGTCGTGTGTTCATTAGGCGTGGATCCACATTCCTGTACTCTTCAAATAGGTTAACAAGGCTGAGATGTAACAAAAAGAGACCTTACTTGACTTAAGTACACGTGCGAAAATAATGGTGATAGACCAAAAAGCGAATTAATGTTATTTGTCCACTTTCTCGCAAGGAATATTCTGATATAATGTCCTACTCCCTATAGACATCGTCATTGTGCAGCTGAGGTCTGGTGGCCGGCTTTGACTGGAGCCTCTCCGTTCCGTAGGTGGATTCAGGGTCTGTGGTCCACAGGTTCGCGACATCGCAAGTGTGCAGCCAGTAGTGCAGATACGCGGGCACGTACGGCTGAGTTAATTTGGCGGTAGGCCAGACAAAAAGGAATAATAAAAACAAAGCCGGGACTGGGCGAAAGATAGTATCGTGTCATCTACATCAAATAAAAGTTGCCACTGTGTGCATGAGTAGAAAGTTATTGAAGCTGGATCCTCCTCCCATGTTAATAGTCTACGACGTTGCAACATGTCAATGTACATACATGTACATGCATGGGACTCGACACGTCTACAAGTTTCTAGACCTCTCGACTCGTTGTCGTTATGCTCGGGTGCAGACATGCAAGCCAAGGGTAGGATTAGGTATAGGGACTTAGCGTGTTAACGGTAGCCTCACCGCTTTGCATGCACGAAGTCACGACTCTTCACGTTCTGACGTCGCCGTACAGCGGGCTTTGGCTGTAAGCGCGCACAACAATAATTTTGCAGTCCGGCCTAACTGCAAAGACATCACGGGGTCATGACTCTTGAGTTTTGTTACTTCTGACGTGGGAAGAGGAAGAGAAACTTGCATCATATGAAGGATGATATTCACTATTGGTTTTTGGTTTTACGGAGTTATGGACCACGGTTCCTTTAGCTGTCAACAGAGGCAAGCGACGTCGATCTGCGTGCCGAATCGAGCAAACCATCCACAGCGACCTTCACAACATTGGAGAATTTTGTGGTTCCTGGAGTAGACAATTGTCAAAATGCTCCACGCGGAGTTTTTTGCCGGCTTCTGGACCATTTTGCTCCCCGCTGTTTTTCTGCAAGAGGCAAGAGGATTCAAATCGAGTAGATCGATCGAGAATACAATGCCAGAGACACCGAATTTGGAGGCCTAGCACCGTCATCTGGATGCGTGGCCAGCTGCTCTGGTCGAATCAACGGCCGACATGAGGAGGCTCAACGCCTGCTGCGCCCGGAGAATCCAGGCTTGCAAGGTGCATGGTTTCGGCCAGCAGCATGGAGGGGTACTGCAATGCCCCGCTATCGACAATAAAAACAATGGCCACGAAGATGCTGGAATGTGAATGTATCGTGTGTGACGTCGATACGCGTCGGTTCCTGTGCTAAGGGCGGCATGTCGCCAATCAGAAGGCCAGCTGCGGCCACTGGCTCCCAATCTAGGCTCATCCGCGGCCGCAAACCTTTTCAACATCCTAATTCACAAGCCCACACTGAAGGGCCACACTTCACGATAAGGCCGTTTGTGCACGCTATCGTGGAGTCGCCCTGTACATGGCATCATAGTAGCGGAGAAAGGACAAACCGGGTTCAATCTGTATATAAACTGACAATGTCCGCCATGGAAAATTACAATTCTCCTCATCAACTCAGGACACACCAGTCTATATCAACTCCCTACTCATTCCATAGCCTTTCGCCACAATTTCCCTAAGTTTACGCCACAACTCCATTGCAATCTACCATGGCTCCCTCAGCTATCACTCCCCCGGCCGTTGAGGTCAAGTCCATGGACCTCAAGGTTCCTAAGCCTACAGTTCCAGCTGATACCTCAAATCTTGGAACGAAGCGAAAGATCATCTGCTTTTCAGGTACGCGAATGCATGCTGTAGATCGGCTTTGCCACATCTCCATGAGGCATCAAGGCTAACGCAGGGGCATAGATTTCGATGGCACGATCTTCATGCAAGATACCGGACACATTCTCTTCAACAACTTTGGATGCGGTACTGAGCGACGTAAAGAGCTCGACGAGCAAATCCACAATGGTGAACGGTCCTTCCGAGACGTATCAGAGGAAATGTGGGGATCACTGAACGTACCTTTCGACGATGGCTTCGCAACCATGAAGGAGGCCCTTGAGATCGATCGTGACTTCAAGACCTTCCACCAGTTCTGCCTCAACAACAACATCCCCTTCAACGTCATCTCTGCTGGTCTTAAGCCCGTTCTTAGGAGAGTATTGGACCATTTCTTGGGAGAGGAAGCATCAAAGCACATCGATATCGTTGCAAACGATGCCACTATTTCCCAGGATGGAAAATGGAAACCTGTCTGGCTCCATGATACCGAGCTTGGGCATGACAAGGCCAAGTCCATCAACGACTACCGCGCGATGGCCAAGATGGAGAGTGAGGATGGAACAATCCCCATGATTATCTTCGTGGGCGATGGCGTGTCCGATCTACCGGCAGCGCGTGAGGCCGACGTTCTCTTCGCTCGTCGTGGTCTTCGTCTGGAAGAGTACTGCATCGAGCACAAGCTTCCGTACATTCCCTTCGACACATTCGCGGACATCCAGCGTGAAATCATCAAGATTGCCAAGATTGATGACGAGAAGACGAAGGGAGAAGGGCTTCCTTCGAATTTCAACCCTCGCGCCAACCTTTGGAGACGCGTATCGAGCAAGAATGCTGTGCCTCTTCTCGCTTCTCTCACTCCTCGCGAGGAAAAAATGTTCATCTGGCCGGAACAATTTACTCAGCTCAAATCTCCTATAGAGGAATCGTCAGTTACTGTCCCCGCCGCATAAGGATTTGACAGCGAACCCCTCATTTTTCCTTAAGCTTGTTTTTTTTTTTTTT